>VDFB02047230.1:634787170-634819192 GCA_007258455.2 Sequoia sempervirens | reverse complement strand
GGGTTTAGGGTTTAGGGTAGAGGGTTAAGGGTGGAGGTTAGAAATTTTAAGGGTTAAGGGTAGAGAGTTTAAGGGTTTAGGGTTTAAGGGTTGAGGGATTAAGGGTTGATGGTTGAGGGATTAGGGTAGAGAATTTAGTTGGGTTTAAAAGGGTTTAAGGGTTGACGGTAGAGGGTATTGGGCTGAGGGTAGAGGGTAGAGGGTTTAAGGGTTGAGGGTTGATGGTTTAGGGTTTAGGGTTGAGGGTTTAATGGTTTAAGGGTTGAGGGTATAGGGTTTAGGGATTAGGGTGGAGAGTTTAGTTGGGCTTAAGGGTTTATGGTTTAAGGGTTAAAAATTGTTAAAGGAGTAGAGGGTTGAGGGTAGAGAGAGAGAGGGTTTAGAGGGTTTAGGGTTGAGGGTAGGGGTGGGGTTAAGGGTAGAGGGTAGACGGTTTAAGGGTTTAGGGTTTACATTTTAAGGGTGGAGGGTTTAAGGGTTAAGGGTAGAGGGTAGGGGGTAGAGGGTTGAGGTTAGAGGTTAGAGGGTAGAGAGAGAGAGAGAGGGTTGAGGGTTTAGGGTTGAGGGTAGACTAGTGTAGAGGGTTAAGGGTAGAGGGTAGATGGTTTAAGGGTTAAGGGTAGAGGGTTTAGGGTTTACGGTTTAAGGGTAGAGGGTTTAGGGGTTTAGGGTTTAATGGTTAAGGGTAGAGGGTAGAGGGTTTTAGGATTTAAGGGTAGAGGGTAGAGGGTAGAGGGTTGAGGATAGAGAGGGAGAGAGGGTTGAGGGTAGAGTATAGAGGGTTGAGGGTAGAGGGTAGAGGGTTGAGGGTAGAGGGTAGAGAGAGAGAGAGGGTTGAGGGTAGAGTGTAGAGGGTTAAGCGTAGATGGTAGAAACTTTAAGGGTTTAGGGTTCAAGGTTTATGGTTTAAGGTATAGGGTTTAAGTGTTAAGGGTAGAGGGTTGAGGGTTGAGAGTAGAGGGTTGAGGTTGAGGTAGAGGTTTATGGTAGAAGTGTAAAGAGGTTAAGGGGTCGAGGTGGAATAAGTTTAAGGGTTAAAATTAGAGGTAGAGGTAGAGGATTAGGGTTTAGGTTGAGGATTAAGGGTTGATGGTTTTAGGGTTTAGGGTTTAGGAGTTAAAGGTAGAGGTTGAAAGTCCGGAATTCAAGTCCTTTGAGATCTAAAAATCAAAAATCCAAATCAAAATCAGGGTCGAAATCTCAAAATAAAGTCATCAATCAAATCAAGTCCGTCATCCCAATCGTTCAGAGATTCAAGTCCATCAGAAGTCATCAGAATCAGATCGTCAAAGATCCATCCGTCGTCGGTCAGGGTCAGATCAGTCATCCGCATCGTCATCAAAATATCGGTTGAGGGTGGGGGTGGGTTTAGGGTTTGGTTTCAGGGTTTTATGGTTGGGGTTCCTGTCTCCATCCCTCCTCCCACTCCCTCCGTCCTTCCCCCCACCACCCCATTCTCTCTCTCTCAAGTCTCACTCCCTCTCATGCCACCTAGACTAATTTTTCTCACTCTAATCCCATCTCTCACACTCCCTTTTTGTCAAGTCTCGTGTACCTCCCACCCTACCTATACAAATCTATTTCACTCTAGCCCCCTCTCCCATACTCACTCTCTATCTCCCCCTTTGGTCTTTTTTCATCTCTTAGGCCCGTTGTTAGGTATTTCCCCCCACCATAACTAGATAACTCTTTATCCCTCTCAAGTCTCTCTCTTTCAGGTCTCACTCCCTACTATGCTACCTAGACTAATCTCGCTCACTCCTATCTCCTCTCTCTCTATCTCAAGTCTCACTCCCTTTCTCTCTATATTTGGGAAATATTTCAAAGCAACACATTTGGTTCTCACCAAATTTGGCAAGCACCACATGTGTTTTTACCTTGAAATGTAAAATAGGGGTTGAACCTGTGATTCAGGCCCACATGCTTCTGCATTTGTTTGGTTTAGTGCTTATCCGACTTAGAAATGCCTTTTTTATGCAGTTGACTCCCTGTTGTACCAATCTTGTTGGCATATGGCTTCTAGTGTTGTCATTGATGGCAACTAAAGTCATTCATCCAGTTCACATTGCAATATTTGACTATATCAAAAGATAGAGTGAAGAACATGGTATCCGACTGAGGTTGAATCTGCCAAGTGGTTTTCATTACCAGTTTAATAGTTTTCGTTGTGGATCCCAGGGAAGGTGTTTGGATATATGAAATGTGTTATTCTCAAGTTTTGTGTTGTCACATCAAGTGGTGTACGATTTAGGAGATCTAGTTGCTCAATTTTTTGTGCATCAATGTATGAACGACAACTAAGTGAATGTAAGGTGGCTGCACTTTGGTGGATGCACATCAAATGTTATTCATGATTTGAGCCAACAGATGGAAGATATTTTCTATTTTATTGAAGCTAACATATAGCGATTGAATTCTTGGTAGCGGATATATATACGAGATCAGTTAATTCATTTTGGTGTGTGTGTGTAGTGTTCAATATGTGTGGGTGTGTATTGTGAATATCAAAAGAGCAGTTAAGCGATTTTCATTTGTGTAGAAGAGGATTTTGTGAAACGAATTAAGGTAGAGCAGAGTGAAGTGTAGAATCAGACAAAAGGTCCAGAATCTAATCTATGAGCCTAATCAAACTGAATCGGCATATGTAGATGATATTTTCTCAGTTCAACCTTTTTTTGTAATAAAAATATTTTGTAAGGTAGTGAGCCTTCCTAATTTTGAGTAGTGAGCTCTAGGCAGTGTGCTTGAATGCAAGTGCATTCCCCATTTTGTAAAACACTTATATTTTGAGTACTCAAATTGTGGATTGACCTCCATCGTGGTTTTTCCCTTAATTGGGTTTCCACATAAAAATTCTTGTGCTATGGTGTTGTGGATTATTGTTCTATGTTCATGCATCTTTCTTTTGATTGAATGAGAAATCAGTTTAATAAAGTTAAAAATTGCACAACACTGATTCACCCCCCTCTCAGTGTTGCTTGAGTCCAACAATTGGTATCAAAGCTAAGTTCCTCAGAAGAAGTTTAATAGCTTGAGGTGGATCTTGGAATGTTATGGAATTTGGTAGTCTTCAACAACAACTTTTGGTGGCACTTGATGACCTTGGTCAGTCTAAAGTAGAAGTTCAGGAATTGAGAGAAAATCTTAAGGATGCTGAGAAATTTATTTAGAAATTGAAGGATCAGATTATTAAGTCTAGGGAAAAGAGAAAGGATCTTTGTGATTATATTAAGCAGAAAGAGAGAAAAATCATGGATGATGTTCACTTGAATCAAACCTTGAAGGAAATGACTGAAGAATGTGAAAAGCAAACTAGAGACAATGCTACCCTAAAGCATGAGATGGAGTCTATGGTGATGAAGATGACTAAGGAAATTGAAGAAAGAAAGAAGAATGAGAAAAATGTTATCCAATCCCTAAAAGAGAGATCTGATGAATTTAGCAGAATTAATGGAGAATTCATTCAGTTAGAGATTGAATTGCAAAAATCGAGAAATAATGAATAAGAACTTGAAAAATAGATTGTTATCCTCAGGGATGAACTCACTACTACAAATGAATACTAGGAGAAGTTTAAGATTAGCTCGGTTAAGCTTGATGAGCTGACTCAAGGGTAGAAGAATGAAAATGATAAGCGGGGTCTTGGTTATGAAAAATGAGAGAGTTCCAGATCTAGACAAAGGAATTCTAAGCAAGGAAATTTGATGAGCAAAGCAAAAAGGCATACGGTAAGACAACCTAATGCTAAATTTTTTAATGGATATTGTTTTGCTTGCAATAAATTTGGTCATATGGCTGCTCAATGTAGAAGCAAAATGAAATTAAGTGATTCATCATTTTCCGGTCAGTGTTTCAATTGCAATAAGTTTGGTCACAAGTCAATTGAATGTGGAAATGTGTCAAAAAAATATGTTAATAGGAGTGTTAGATGTTATACCTATGGAAGATTTGGGCATATTGATAACTAGTGTAGATCGAGAAGAAATCAATGGAGTAACTTGTTTGAACAAGGAAATTTTGTGTGTTTTAATTGCAACAAGTACAGTCACATTGCAAGATTCTGCAGAAATAAGAATATGGATAGAAGAGGTCTGGTATACAAAGGAAAAAATATGTAGAAAGATGATAAAGGAAAACGAAAAGTGACTATGGATGAAATAAGAGAATAGATGAAGAACACATGGGTGAAGTGTCACTCTGTTACAGGAAATGAGCCAGCACTAGAACTTGCTTTTGGTAATTCCCCAAGGAATTAGTTTTGGGCCCTTGGCCTAGGGGGAGTTGTCAAGAAAATATTTTAAACCCCTTGCCGATAATTGACACTGGGATATGGATGAGTGCATTGGCGGCATTGATGGTCTATAGATGTTACTGGAATAGTTGGAAAGGATATTATGCTGAGTTGGAGATCCGTAGAAGAGTTATCTTTCATAGACTGAGAAAATAGGGTATCCAGATAAGTTATGGAAAAAGCATTTATTACAACAAAATTTAAGTATGTGAAATATAAAAGGAAACTTGAAACCCTCATTTTCCACTTTGTGTCGAAGAAAAGAAGGAGAGCACTTTGCACCAAAATTTTGAAAGAATATTCAGTGGTGAAACCATAATCCATCAAGTATTTCAGGAGTATTGAGAAATTTTAATTTGCTGTGAGGTTGAAGAACTTATTTTCAAGACAAGTGTACGGAAGGGAAAATGGGAAAAATCAAAGGAATGGTAAAACTAGATGAATATAGTAGTGAGAAGATTAGGGCCGAAAGAAACATGTTGTCACATGATGAATTGAAATGGTTGAATGAAGCAAAGCACAAAAGCTTGGATATTTGGAGTGAATTCACCTATTTCAGAAATGCAGAAGTCATTGAGTTTATTCTGGACAGATTGAATGATATTCTAACTTTGGATAAACCCTACCATATCTCGAAATAAGTGATTATAGTTGTAACTGGGTTATGTAAAGTTGGGGATGTGTCGAGGAAGAAGTCAATCTAAAATAAAGAAATTGAAACCTTGATTGGAGTAATTGGAGATCAAAGTGCACTGATAATATCCACAATCAAAGATTCAGTGACAAGGTACATTACGCATGGAATATCCTACAAAATCCTTTTCAAAAACATAGAAGGTGCAACTTCGGTAGGTGCTATTTACAATTCACACAAGATGATAATGGAAGATCAGGATTTTGATCTTTGCAGATTACTAAAAGATCAATTAATGGAGAATGTGCAATTGAAGAAGGAGATAGATTACCCTTTCAGGTTTGGTACTTTGGTTATATGCCTTGTGATGTATTTTCTGAATTGCTTACCCCTGAATAACAATGTAATATGGGAAGAGAGTGAACCAGTTTGCAAGCAGACTTACATATACTCTAATAATTTGGAAAACTGTGATCAAGTATATTGAAAGTTTCTTTAAGGGTTTGCTAAGGAAGTTTGGATCAACTGGTATTTCCATTCTGGTAAGAGGACTTGAAGTTGGTTCCTCCTTTGGTGAGATGGCTCAGAGGAAGAAGAGAAGAGCAAAAGAAATCAATATCAGTATTCCACTAGCATGCAAGACTCTAAGAGTTGAAGGGAAAGGGAAAGAACAAGTGATTGTGGACATACCAGATGAGGAATCTAATAAGGAATCTGAGGACACCCTTGAAAAATAATTCGAAATAGTTGAACTGAAACCAGAAAAGGAAAAGACAAAAGGAAGTGAAGAAGAAGGTGATCTAACCAAGGAAGAGCGATTGTAGCTTATTCATGAGGAAGATGGAATGTAGAAAATTGCGAACATGTGGTCTGTTAGACCTTCATATGAGCAACACATAATCTTAAGCTTACTAAGTGATCATCTTGTGCATAATCATATCAAATTGGAAAGTTTGCAGAATACATTGCCAAAAGAGATGATTGAATGCATCAAGGAAACCATGGACTCTGAGACTTAGAACAAGGAGGAAGAAGAAGTGATCCTACACCTGAAGAAACAATACAAATTATCACTTACCAAGCTAAAAAGGCACATGAATGAACTAAGGAAATACATAAGCACAACAAACAACATTTATAACTATTGTCTTTGATGGCCTCATGCAATCAACAAGTACAAAGAGAAGTTGGAACAAATTGAAACAGAGCTGAACAGTATTGGACAAAATTTTAACATGTCTCTAGATCAAGATGGTGCAATCAAGAAAAGGATTCAGGAATTGCAGGTAGAGCATACAAATGTTCTGAACACTAGGAACATGATTGTTGACACCTTCTGGAAAGTGGACATAACTAAATGCATGCTAGAACAATTGATTGAGATACTAAGGAAGGGAGAAGTATTGGAAGAAGGATTTACTATTCTGGAATTCCTCATCAAAATTATCAACCAGACATCTAAAAACAACAACATGATCATAATCACTGGGATTGCAGTGGAAGCATGGAAGCAGTTTCTTCCAGAGATGAAGGAAAAGTACAAAATAATCTTCAAATAGCAATTGGATTCCTTCAGTTTTTGCATAAGTTTTTGGTTTCACTACATAGGGGGAGAAATAAAATCTTTTATTATCTTTTTTTCATTGATGTTAAAGGGGGAGAGAGAGTAGTGAAAAATTCCTTATCAAACTTAGGGGGAGTTTTGCTAAGTTTTGTCAGCTATGGAATTTTGAAGTTTTGAAGGTTCTGATAATTAGTCATTTTTCACTAAGTGTTGCCATGAATACCAAAGGGGGAGATTGTTGGCATATGGCTTCTAGTTTTTTCATTGATGGAAACTGAAGTCATTGATCTAGTATACACTACAGTATCTGACTATACCAGAAGATAGAGTGAAGAACAGGGTATTAGGCTGAAGTTGAATTTGTCAAGTGGTTTGCATTATCAATTTAACAGTTTTGGTTGTGGATCTTAGGGAAGGTTTTTGGATATATCAAATGTGTTATTCTCGAGTTTTGTGATGTTGCATCAAGTGGTGTACGAGTTAGGAGATCTAGTCGTTCGATTTTCTATTCATCAATGTATGAAGGCTGACTAAGTGAATGTAAGGTGTTGCAGATGTCTAAAGTGGAATTGTTTGAAGTAATTTTGTGTTGGAGATTTTTTTTTGGGCCCTAACTATGCTATGGCCGACTTTGGTGGATGCACATCAAATGTTATTCATGATTTGAGCCAACATATGGAAGATATTTTCTATTTTATTGAAGCCAACATATAGCGACTGAATTCTTGGTAGCAGATATATATATGAGATCGGTTAATTAATTTTGGTGTGTGTGTGTAGTGTTCAATATGTGTGGGTGTGTATTGCGAATATCAGAAGAGAAGTTAAGCGATTTTCATTTGTGCAGAAGAGGATTTTGTGAAGTGAATTAAGGCAGAGCAGACCAAAGTGTAGAATTAGATAGAAGGTCCAAAATCTGATCTATGAGCCTAACCGAAACTGTAATAAGGCATATATAGATGCTATTTTCTTAGTTCAACCTTTTTTTGTAATCCATACCTTTTGTTGTAATCCAATTCTTTTGTAAGGCAGTGAGCCTTCCTAATTTTGAGCAGTGAGCTCTAGGCAATGTGCTTGAATGCAAGTGCATTCCCCATTTTGTAAAACACTTATATTTTGAGTACTCAAATTATGGATTGACCTCCACTGTGGTTTTTCCCTTAACCAGGTTTCCACGTAAAAATACTTGTGTTATGGTGTTGTGGATTATTGTTCTATGTTCATGCATCTTTCTTTTGATTGAATGAGAAATCAGTTTAATAAAGTTAAAAATTGCACAACACTGATTCACCCCCCTCTCAGTGTTGCTTGAGTCCAACAAATCTATTCTTGATCCATCAAATTTTTTCCACCAATTTGCATGCTAGACAACGTAGAAGAAGACATTTTGAAGTTTCTACATCATTTTACATTATCTCAGGTAATATATTCATTTTTGTAATATTGGAATATTTTTATTTAGTATATTTGTTTGTTTTTGACAAACTAAATTCCTTTCATGATTTTATTAATCATAACAATTGGACATAGAGTTCAACATTGAATTAGATGGGAGTTACATAAAAAAGTTTATTTTTTATGAGTTTGAAGAAAAAAAATGAAAAACATGACATAATTTAGGTGAATTCATGTTTAAACTTATATAAACGACATCAACTTAACAAAAATTTGCTTATGAATTCTATTTGTATTGCTTATAGTAGTCTATTTCCAGCATGGCTAGTGGAATTCACTCTTTTTAATTTTAGGTAGATGTTTATATTGAGTTTTTTTTTTTTGGACAATTTATAGACCATTCATTTGATGATTTTATTAATCTTCATTTTTACACATAGAATTCAACATTAAATTAGATGGATGTTGCATGTAAAAGATTAATTTTTAGGAGATTGAAGATAAAAAATGGAAAACATGACATAATAGATTCAAATTCATTATTAGTGATGGTTGTGGGAAAATCTTTATTTTCAACTAATTTGGAAAACCTAAGAGATTTCATCAATGTTAGTGCAAGTTTCCATTAATTTTTTTGTGCCATAAAAATTTCACCTTCATCATGTTCTTAGATAAATTCAAGTGACATGGCATAGTTGTTAATGGAAGTTTCCATTCATTCATACCATTTACCTTTCTAAGAAATAAAAAAGGAAAAAAATTGTGCAATTGAAAATGCTTATTATCTTTCTAAGTTACCTCATTGCCAAAGAAATAGTTAATAGTTCCAAGATATAGCATCACAAACCCTTCTTTGAATTCATGTTCTTCATGGCTTGGTTGACAATCACAATGTGGTTTTGACAAAAATAATCACAAGATTCTCTAGTTTCCAAAGGTGGCAGCAACGTATACCTTGGGTTTGACACTTCTTTTCTCCTAAGAACTTGTCCACACTCCAAATAATCCCCTCAAACCAAATCTTAACATTGATCAACGCTTACATGAAGCAATTTTTGTACAAATCCCTCAAAGTACTAGGTTTTACAAAGTATAGTTGCAAAAAGAAACAAACTTTCCTCAATAACTCACACAAAATGATGATTTAGCAACCCTCCTTTTGTCAGCACATGCATATAGGCCTACATAAAATTAGTACCAAGTTTCATATATTTTCATTAGATGCATCAAAAGTTATGGGTTTTTTGAAGCTCGCTATAAACCCTAGGTTGGGGACAACAATGTTTGATAAGTCACATTAGTCATGCAATGTAAAGTAATGCTTTGAGTTTTAAAGATATGCAGTGCAATATAATTAGCAATATCGATATGTTTCATAAAATGCAATGTAATTAGCGGTATGGATATGTTTGAAAAAATGCATTACTTAATTTTTTTGCGGTATGGAGGTAGATGTATGTATGAAAAATTTTGTAGCATAGACATGTTTGATAATTCCAAAAAACTCACTGCCTTCTTTCAAAAAATACCTTCGTCTATTCCATAAAATGCAATGTAATCAGCGATAACAATACATGTTTCATAAAATGCATTACTTACTTTTGTTATATGTGTGTTTGTGAACATGTAGCATTCGACATCATGCCGAGGAAATGACCAAAGCCTCTAACACCAGAAGAACGTGCAGTTAAAAATGCAAGGAGAAGAGAATAAAAAATACAAGCTCGTGAAGCAAAGGAATTGCAGCCCATACAACAAGAAATTCATGTGCAATCTAAGAGAGATGTCCAATTGGCACACCAAACAACACGAATGAAAAAAATTCATGGAAGGACACAAATGGATCTTGAAGTTGGGGGCACATCATCAACCATAGGTGAAGTTTAATGCACATCTCTAGTTGAAGACACACCAACAACAACATGTGGTTTTCCAAGTACATCGAAAATCACATCTACAGTTGAAGACACACCATCAACAACATTGCGTTTTGAAATTACATCAGCAAACACACCTCTATTTGAAGGCACTCCACAAATGACATCTAAAGTTGGAGGTACAACATCGTTTACATGTCAATCTCAAGGTATGTCATCAATTGCACCTTTGATTGAAGGTATGCGATCTATCCCCGATGTTGTTGACATTCCTAATGTTGAAACAAATTTACATTTGAGAACTCCTCCTAGAGTTTTGCATAGAAAACCTAAATTTTTGATTGATATTGATTCCAATGTTTTGAAATGGATGCCTAATAAGAATCCAAAATGTTCATGTCAAAGATATGCACAAAGGATATGGAATTTATTTTTTGAGAAGCTAAGTGAGGGTGGAAGATGCCAACTATTTGTTGAAATGATGAGGCAACTCAAATTTAGGCCCACCATGAAGGCTCTTGGGCTAAGATTTTCGAATGACTCAAGTAAAAATTCTATTGTAAAGAACTTGATGAGTGCATACGAGAGCGTGGGTTTTGTTGGCATATGGCTTGGGGAGATTGTTTATGGATTCTAGTGTTGTCATTGATGGCAACTGAAGTCATTATCTTAGTCTGCAGATCAAGATCTACTTATATACCAACAAAAAATGTAGAACAGTGTGTTACCGGTAGAAAGCATGAAGAACAGGGTATCCAGTCAGTTAGTCGATCTGTATGCTTCACCGAATCATCATTTTGTGTTGTGGATCTCTAGGAAAGTTTTTTAAGCATGTATGTTACCTTATTAGTAAGTTTTGTGGTGTTGCAACAATCAGTGTATGAGTTAGGAGATTCAGTAGAATGATTTTCTATTTATTTTCTCACTATGGCTAACTCAATGGATGTAGCATGTCGCAAATGTATAAGGACTAGTTGTTTAATTGTTTCTAAGTTTGAGAATATTGTTTTGGGTCCCAACTATGTCTTAGCTGACCTTTGTGGGTGCACATTAAATATAACTTGTGATTTGAGCTGACTGTTGGAGAAAGTTTCATGTTTTTGTTGAAGCCGACTTAAGTGATTAAAATCTTTGCTAGCGGATATATACATGAGATCGGTAATTCATTTTTGGTGTGAGGATGAAGTGGTGAGAAGCTGTGAATGTGTAAAAAGAGTAGAAAAAATGTATGAGTGAAAATTAGAAGATTAGTTGAGTAATTTTTTCTTGAGTAGAAGAAGATCATTGTGAATTAAGGTAGAACATAGCAGAGCGAGTTACAAGATTAGACAACAAGTTCAAAATTTGTTTTATGTGCTTCACCGAAACTGACTCTAGGCATTTGTAGATTCTATCTTCTCAGTTCAATTTTTTTTGTAATCACAAACATTTTGTAAGGCAATGAGCCTTCGTTATTTTGAGTAGTGAGCTCTAGGCAGTGTGCCTGAATGCAAGTGCATTCCCTTTTATTCATACTTTTAACAGAGTATAAATTGTGGATTAATCTCCACTGTGGTTTTTCCCCTAACAAGGTTTCCACATAAAAATATTGGTGTTATGGTTTTTTGATCATCTCGTTCATGTACTTGCATCTTCATTTTTGTTTATGTACTGAAAATGGTTTAAGATCTGAATTAAAAGTCTAATTTTGTTGAACACTAATTTAGCCCCCTCTTAGCGTTCCTTGAGTCCAACAATTGGTATCAGAGCATAGTTCCTCTGTAGAAGTTTAACTTGAGGTGGATCTTGGAATACAATGGATTCTGGTCTTCAACAATAGCTTATGGTGGCACTTGATGATCTTGATCAGTCTAAAGAAAAAGTCATAGAATTAGGAGAAAATCTTGTGGATGCTGAGAAATTCATTCAATCATTGAAGGATAAAATCAATGAGTCAAGAGAAAAGAGGAAGGAACTTTGTGATTAGTTGAAGCAAAAATAAAATCTGGTCCAATCCTTAAAAGAAAAATATGAAGAATGCAATAGAGTAAATAATGGATTCATTCAGCTGGAGATTGAATTGCAACAATCCAGAAACAATGAACAAGAACTTCAAAGACAAATAGTTATTCTTAGTAATGAACTCACTACTGCAAATGAGTACAAGGAGAAGTTTAGAACCAGTTCTGCTAAGCTTGATGAGCTGACTAAAGGACAAAAGGATGCAAATGATAAGCGAGGTCTTGGATATGACAAGGAAGAAAGCTTTGGATATGAACATAAGGATTCTAGACAAAGAAATCAGATGAACAAAGGAAGAAGGTATCCGGTAAGACAACCCAATGCTCAGAAGTTTAATGGTCACTGCTTTGCTTGTAATAAATTTGGTCATATGGATTCTTAGTGTAGAGGTAAAATAAATTCAAGCAGTCCATCATTTCTCAATTAGTGTTTTAATTGCAAAAAGCTAGGTCACAAGTCTATTGAATGCAAAAGTATGTCTGTTAGTTTAAGAAATGTTAAATGCTATACTTGTGGAAGATTTCGGCATGTTGCTAATCAATGCAGATCAAAAGGAAATCAATGGAATGAGTGGTCTAGATAGAGAAATCTGGTGTGTTATAGTTGCAACAAATTTGGTCACATTGCAAGATTCTGCAGGAACTGGAACATGGATAGAAGAGGTCTAGTATATCAAGAAAGAAATTCACAAAAAAATAACAAAGGAAAAGGAAAAGTGACCATGGAAGAAATAAGAGATCAGATGAAGGAAAGAAGCCCGTATTGGAAGCTGCCTTCGATAATCTCTCCAGTAATTCCTCTAGAAATTGATCTCAGGCCATTGGCCTAGGGGGAGTTTTTCAAGGAAGATCCTTTGGCCCCCTATTGGTAGTTGGCATTGAAATGCAAAAAATTGTCAGTAGTTGTGATAAAAGTTTGAAAATGCATCAGTGATCACTTATGCATGAACATGAGAAGTAGATGGTCTATAGACAAATTTTTGTTTTGCTGTATGAGAAAACAGAGTTACTGGAACTCCTAGGGAAAAGTATTTAATGCAGCTAAAAAGGTTAGGTGCATGAAGTAATAAAAAGGTATTTGGAACCCTCATTTGTAACCTTGCATTGAAGTGAAATAGAAGGAAAGCCTCTGCAGCGAAATCTCAAAGGAGTAAAACAAATTTAGCAGTGAATTCTTCAGGTATTTCAGTTGCTTATAGAATTTCAAAATTTTGTGCTCGGTAGAAAACCTTGTTCGATATAGAAAGTAAAATGAAGAAAATCAAAGGAATAGTGACTTTGGATGAATATAGTAGTAGAAAGATCAGGGATGTAAAAAATTTGTCTTGAAGGTGTGAAACATAAGAATTTGGACATCTGGAATGAGTTTCCCTATTTCGTCAATGTGGAAGCGATCAGGTTTATCTTGAACAAATTGGATGATGATATCCTTACTTTGGATAAACCCTATCAAATTTCAAAAGAGGTGATCAAAAATCTAATAGGATTATGCAATATTGGAGATGTTCCAAAAAATAAGTTGATTCGGAACAAGGAAGTCAAAACCCTAACTAGAGTGATAGGAGATCAAAGAGATTTGTTAATTTCAACAATCAAAGATCTAATAACAAGGTACATTGCACATGGAATTTCATATAAAATTTTCTTTAGAAATAAGGAAGGATCAACCTCGGTAGGTGCAGTTTACATTTCACACAAAATGATAATCGAAGATGAAGACTTTGATCTATGTGGATTGATGAAGGATCAATTGATGGAAAATGTGCAATTGACGAAGGATGCATATTACCCCTTCAGGTTTGCTACCCTAGTTATATGCATTATGATGCATTTTCTGAATTGCTTGCCTCAGAATGATAATGTGGCAATGGAACGAAAATGAACCTTTTTGTAAGCAAATTTTTAAACATTTCAATACTCTAGAAAATTGTGAGTAAGTACATGAAAATTTCTTTAGAGAGTTGTTGGGAAAGTTTGGAATAGTTGGCATCTCTCTTCCGGTAAGAACCGTTGAAGTTGGGTCCTCTTTCGGTAAAATGGAGAAGAAGCAGAAAAGGGTTCTAGAATTTACAAATGGCATTCATCTAGCACACAAATCTCTAAGAACTGAAGAAAAAGGAAAAGAGAAAGTAATTGTGGATATACCAGATGAAGATTCTGATGATTACACTCCAAGAGATGAACTGGATGTGGTGATAGTAGAAGAAAGCAATGAAGAAGGTGCTTTATTCAAAACAAATATACCGTAGATTGTTTAGGAGCAAGATGGAATCCAAAAGATTGCTGACATATGGCTGAATGGACCATCATATGAACAAGACTTCATTGAGGACACTCTAGGCATATACTTTGTGCACAAAAACATTGAATTAGAAAGTTTGTAGAATGTACTTCCAAAAGAATTGATTGAATGTATTAGGGAGGCTATGGACTCTGTGCCTCAGGACAAGAAAGAGGAAGAAGTAATTTTACATCTGAAGGAGTAGTTTAGGCTGTCTCTTGCCAAACTAAAAAAGAGAATGAATGTGTTAAGGCAATGTATTGACTCAAAAAATAAGGTCTAAAATTATTGTCTTCGGTGGCCTCATGTGGTTGGAAAATACAAGGACAAGCTAGAGCAAATTGAGAGTGAGTTGATCAAAATTGGTCATGATTACAATATGTTTTAGGACCAAGATGGAGCAGTCAAGAAAAAGATTCATGAGTTGTAGACTGAGCATGCAAAGGTTCACTTTGCTAGAAACACTCTTATGGACACTTTCTGGAAAGTGAAGGATCTAATTCAATGTAGAATGGAGCAGCAAATTAAGATTTTGAAGAAAGGAGAGAAGTTGGAAGAAGCGATTACAATTCCAAAATACCTCATTCAAATCATCAACCAGACATAAAAAAAAATAGTTTGATAATAATTATTGGAATTGCAGTAGATTCTTGGAAGAAATTTCTTTCGGAGATAAAGGATAAGTATAAAATAATTTTCTAATTTGTGCAATAGTTGCACTTCAAATTTTGATTTTTTTTGAAAGGGGGAGTGAGAGCTTAGTATATTTTTCATTGATGTCAAAGGGGGAGGAGAGCGATGAAAAATGTCTTAACATTCTAATGGGGAGTAGTGTTTTGTTGTGTTTTGGAATTTTGAGTTTTGGTTCCGACACTTAGTCATTTTTCACTAAGTGTTTCCATCAATGCCAAAGGGGGAGATTGTTGGCATATGGCTTGGGGAGATTGTTTATGGCTTCTAGTGTTGTCATTCATGGAAAATCAAGTCATTATCTCAGTCTGCAAATCAGGATCTACTTATATCGGCAGAAAATGTAGAAGACAATGTGTTACCGAAAAAAAGCATGAAGAATAGAGTATCTGGTTAGTTAGTCGATCTGTATGCTTCATCGGATCATCATTTTGTGTTGTGGATATCCAGGAAAGTTTTTTAAGCATGTATGTTACCTTATTGGTAAGTTTTGTGGTGTTGCAGCAATTTGTGTACAAGTTAGGAGATTCGGTAGAATGATTTTCTATTTATTTTCTCATTATGGCTGACTCAATCGATGTAGTGTGTCACAGATGTATAAGGAGTAGTTGTTTAATTGTTTCTAAGTTTGAGAATATTGTTTTGGGTCCCAACTATGTCTTAGCCAATCTTTGTCAGTGTGCATTAAATATAATTTGTGATTTGGGCCAACTGTTGGAGAATATTTTATGTTTTTGTGGAAGCCGACTTAAGTGATTAAAATCTTTGCTAGCAGATATATACATGAGATCAGTAATTCATTTTTGGTGTGAGGATGAAGTGGTGAGGTGTGAATGTGCAAAAAGAGTAGAACAAATGTATGAGCAAACATCAGAAGATTAGTTGAGTAAATTTTTCTTGAGCAGAAGAAGATCATTGTGAATTAAGACAGAACAGAGTAGAGCGAGTTGCAGGATTAGATAACAAGTTCAAAATCTATTTTATGTGCTTCACTGAAATTGACTCTAGGAATTTGTAGATGTTATCTTCTCAGTTCAATTTCTATTGTAATCACAAACATTTTGTAAGGCATTGAGCCTTCCTTATTTTGAGCAGTGAGCTTTGGGCAGTGTGCCTGAATGTAAGTGCATTCCCTTTTAATCATACTTTTAACAGAGTATAAATTGTGGATTAATCTCCACCATGGTTTTTCCCCTAACAGGGTTTCCACGTAAAAATATTGGTGTTATGGTGTTTTGATCATCTTGTTCATGTTCTTGCATCTTCATTTTTGTTTATGTGCTAAAAATGTTTTAAGATCTAAATTAAAAGTCTAATTTTGTTGAACACTGATTCACCCCCCCTCTCAGTGTTCCTTGAGTCCAACAAGTTCTACCTCACCCATGAAGGATAGTTGTGCCACACAATGTATGATGACAACAAAAATGTTAAGTAGTTAAACAAGGAAAAAGGTGAACCTTACAAAGACAAGTAAGTCTTTGAAAATAAGTAGATCATCTTTAATGAGAGCCAAAGGAAGGTGTGAAAGAGTGGAGGATCTAAATAGCAATGAGTTATGGGCATTCTCCGGTAAAGTTCCATAGAAAGATAAAAGAATTGCTCAAGCCTTGAGATCTTTAATAGTAGATTATTGGAAGGATAACACAAGGACCTCTCCCAATAAAAGAGATGTTGTAAGAAGGAGAATTGGTAGTAAAATACGTGAGCCACATCCAAAGCATTATTTGGATATCACTCACACCCAATTTTTTGTTGATCTTGTACAAAAGTTTCCTGAAATTAAAATATGTCAAAGGTATTTTGAAATGCTAAATCCTTTTTATGTCAAAATAAATCACACATGCACTAATTTTTGTTGTAGAGTACATATTGAGTTTTCTAACCATTATGATGTTTATCGACGTATATGTGTAGATATGCATACTAACAATGTTTTTCAGGAATGTAATATAAGGCCTCCACCTAAATCCTCAAGGGAATTCTTATCTACCATTTTATGTGAAAGAGTGGATGGTCAAATTTTTTACAAGAAGTCATGTTTGGATGGCACATGTGATCATTGTGGTGGCATGCAACATTTGCTAATTTTACAACACATGGCTAGTACACACACAATTGGAGACAAAATTGTGGAATTTGGAAAATAAAAGACAGTGGCCTACAATCTAAAATATGGGAAAGAAGCAAAGAAGTGTGAATTGGTTAATGATAAGATTCCAGTGTATCAGTTTATGGGAATTTTCCATGATCAGGTGGTCTATGAGTATGCAAGGAATACATATAGATCTCGATGGTTGGACTCACAGTTCAAGTTATACAAGAACATGTTTCTGCTTCATAACATCATTTTAGTTGTCGACTTTGTGGAGAACTACACACTACAACCATAGAACAAGGTGCAATTACATACTACAACTCCACGCAAGTTGCTATATTTGTGCATATAACATTCATTCAGACAAATAATAGTACAGAGGATAACAAGAAAGTATTGAGGGAGTATCACTTTTACATCAGTGATGATCACACACATTCTAAAATTTTTGTACAAGGTTGCTTTTATATGTTCTATGTTGATCTGGCTAGCAGGGAAATATCATTCAGTCAACATATCATATAGTCAGATAAATATACATCACAATTCAAGAACTCCAGAGTGTTTTATTGGTTGAGCAAGATGCATAGGATTAGTGGTGTTCCCCATATGTGGAACTTCTTAGAGGTCAGGCATGGAAAGGGGGAGCATGATGGAGCAAGTGCATGTATCAAAAGAGCCTTAGCACAAGAAGAGTTAAAGTACAAATATAGTGTAAAGTTGACAGATGCAAGACCAATTTTCAAGTGGTGCAATCATGCAATGGGTCCAAGTAGTGAAGGTAATTCTTTAGTTTGTAGATTTTTTCATTTAGTAGATGATACTAACATTGAAAAATATGAGGATTGTTGTACACTAACATGATCGAGCGAGCTACACTTTTTTAGAAGCTCCAATGTAGGTAAATGGACTATCCATATGTGGAAGATGGCATGCTTTTGTTTTGCATGTACACTTCAAGCATGGAATGATTGTGAGTCAACATAGTGGGTTGATGGATGGTCTATAAGAATTCTAACCCCACTTGACTCTTATCAGCTCTTGAGGGCTCTACAAATCATGAAGATGCAATCATTCGTTGACTTTGATCATGTATTGGACCTACTAGAACCAGGTAATATATCTTACTTCTAGGTTTTATTTTTATGTTCATTAAATACATCTATCCAGATGAAAATATCAATGTAGGGCATGTTTATGCAGTGATTACATATGAAGACAATAAAGAGGGTACAAATTATTACCTATGTCATTATATCGAGGTCAAAAAGAAATTGGAGGCCCCAGTTATAGATGGAGAAAACAAAGAATATCCTGTAGGTTTAGTGGTTGTTACTGGAACATGGCTTAGAAGGTACCCAGTTAAGAATGCTATAGTTTGGTTATTTGAAAACTTTGACACACATTAGAAGATCCTTCACTACTCGAACCTTGTCATTGTAGCCAATGTACATTTGATCAAATATAATGGTAGACCTGCGAACAAGAACTTGTTGAAAGTGTGTGAGTTTGACCATGAGGCAATACTTGACACAATAAAGAGTAGAGAAGACCCATATGGTTCCCTAGATTGATTTGTAAGTATGCACATTGAATTTAAAGTCATGTTATTGATCACTGCTTTCTTTCAAGCGTTTAATTTTGATTGTAGAAGGGTTTGCAAAATTGCATTATTGTTAATTTGAAAAATGATAATTATATGTTGCTCTCTATTGACTTCCTTTAAGTTGGTATTCTCTATTGGTGTTTGATGTCATATGAATTTAGGATTTCCATTGATGCATTTGTGACTATAGGTTATACTTAAGATTGTCAACTTAAGAAAATAACAACATCAGTTGTTGGTGCAAGTGTTCAGTGGTATGAGAAAGTAGTGAAAGATGGGACACATCACCATTGTAGGGCCTTCAATCGATCTACTTATACCATGCATGAAGGTGATAATAGATCTGGTCAGAAGGTGTATGTATGACATTATTCAATTATTGGTCTTTTAATGATTTTTATGTGGGTCCATGTCTGAAATTGTTAGGATTTTGTAGGATTTTTGTGGACCAAATTCTAGTGAGAGTACACAACCACAGAGAGGCTACTACCCATGTGTTTCAAAGGGAGTAGGGGATGTAAATGTTTTGTAGCATTTTGGAATGAAAATAACTGGGCCACTTGAGGTGGATGGAGAAAACAAACTAGGCAACAACTCCTTTTGTTTCTTCTTGTACAATATATTTCATGATCCGGGCTACAAATGGGATGATTATTTCCCTACATGTATTGCTACAAGTATTGAGAAATGGGAGGATTTTCAAGATGTTCTTCCATCACTATTGTAATATTTTTTTATTGACTTAGTGCATTTTTTGATATACAAAAATTATGAGAAATTAATACATGCAAATGTGAACATTCCTTAATATATGCCTCAATTAAATGTGTATATTACATTTAAAGTTAGTTGTAATGGTTTATGGTTTAGATTTAAAGTTTTCTTGAAGGAAAAGCATGCAGATTTATGACAAAATATGAAACAATTCCTTCTATTGTACAAAGGCATATTTTCTTTCTCTTCTATAAATAGTATAACTCCCTCCTGATACAAAGGAAGGAAAATCAAAATGAAAAAAAACCCAAAAGGCAAATCATTCTTGCATGTTCTTCATAGTTGCTCTTAAATGCACTTTTAGCAGACCTAGAAATGAACCTACTTGGAGACCTTGATTCAACACAATCTAGAGATAGTGTGAACATCATGGAAGACTTGTCTAAGGGACTTGAATGGTCATAACAACTTTTTTGTGGAGAATCAACAATGCAACAATTCATGGGGCTTACAAGATTTGTGTTGTTCAAACTAGGAAAGGAAACAATAATGGCCTAAAGCAAAATCAATAAAGATTGCTTCAAACCCTCAATAACTGACTTAGAGGAGATTGCTTCAAACCCTCAATAACTTACTTAGAGGCCTTCATACAACATTTCAAAGGTGTTTCCATCAGGTATTCACTACCAAGACTCATTCAAAGCACCAACTTGCTTGGACACTAGCACCTTGCTTATGACTGCAAAAATAGTCCTCTTGGGACAGTCATAAAATGACTCGTATTAACCCTTGAAAAATGCTCAAAACCCCAAGGTACATGTTTGCAAACCTCTCCAAATATTACCGACACCTTCACCAACCACAAAGAACCCAAACCACTCCTTATTTCACTCAAACTTACCTTCACTATTGCTACAGGGTCGGATACACTCACAAATCAGAAATTTCTATCAAAGAAATCTCTTTCATGCATGCATTTGAAGAATCCAAACCTTTGCCAAGTCCAAGAGCATGTAAAAACAGAATTTTGGGTGAGATTTCAACATTTTTGAACTTTGAATTTATTAAAGATATTACATTTTTAATACTTGTTGCTTCCCTAGCTAGGATTTTAACCCGTTTTCAATAAAATCTCAATAACTTTAACAAAACTAAATGAAATTTGATGAAACAAAAAAAAATGCAATAGATTCATAGGGCTATCAAATACAATTGATTTCAGATTGATCCATGGAGTATATAGTCCGTACAAGAAGCTAGAAGTTGCTGCAACCCAAAAAAATCACAAAAAAACTTGCTTCAATTCATTCCAAATTCGAAAAACAACTACAACCATGCTTTCATTTGACCATTATAGCCTATTCATGATTTTTCCATCCATTTACAATTTATTCCAATGATTAGGAACCATTTTCTTGATTGCATGTAACCGTTACCTGATTTTTGACAACTTGCTAAAAATGCATGACAACTTTTCTTGCCCATTTGTGAACTTTTTGTAACTTTTAAATCAATGACCCTTTAAGCACATTAAAGTGGATTATGTGATTTCACATGGTCATGAATGACCTTAGGAAAATCCTAAACACATCAAACAACTCCTAACCACACCAAACAACTCCTAAAACTAAAATAACCAATAAAAGGGAATCCATCATTGTTAAGCTTATCTACTTTTAGGTTTTCTATGTTTGGCTTTCCAAAATCTACTCTAATATTGGATGAATTTTAGAGTCACTGTCATCATGATCTGTCTCTTTACATAATATCAATCACCCTTCAAGGGATTCATTGAAAATCAATGCAAAAGACATCTTAGTACACCTTGCCACCATTGACAATCTAGCCTAATGGGCATCCAAGGAAGGAAAAACACACCAACAAGGGAAAAAAAACATGAACAGTGGAGGCATCAATGTTTCAATACCCTTTGAAACCTTTGACAACTCCCAAAAATTCTTCAACCAACCAATCTCTCCAAATTGTCACATGGAATTTGGTGCTCTTGTTAACTTTGGCAACATAGTCACATGGCCAATAGCACAAAAAAAGGATGAAACAACATGAGAACATACCTTGGGCTGTCTCAGGTTATTAAAAACATATCATGATGATTCTCAACCCTTTTTGGACTCAAAATTATGTGATACAACGTTCCAAGGCACAAATCCGCATTATGGTTTATTGACACAATGCATAAATGATGCACTATTACTATTCCAACACATCCGGGTGGGTATGTTTACACTAGGCATGGTCCTATTTTTTACCCAAACATGTCGAATCGCTCTGAGCTACATTCAACCGGCAGAATCCCTTAAGAGTCCAAAGTGCAAAATGGCTGCAATCTTCGATGAGTTGTTACTCAGACACCATGATAGTTAGAAACTTCTTGTCTGAGGCTATGGGATCATGTTGGGCCCCTCTACAATAACCTCTCTCAGTTTTTGTTATCTTGGAGGAATTTTTCCATGGTGGTGACATTTCACTTGGGGAAAAAGTTGTCAAATGCAAGTAGTGCAAAGTGGTGCAACTTTTGTTCTGCAACTTGTGTGACCAAATGAACTATTCCAACGCATCCAAGTGGGTATGTTTACACTAGGCAGGCAGGTGCATGAAGTTGGGTTACACTTTTGTGGCCAAATTCAAAAAAAGATTAGAAATGAAAAAATGCGAGTGCGTTATAACGCACTTGTGTTATATAATTTTAAAAGAAAAAAAAGTGAAAGCTATTCATTTTCTCTTGTTTGTTTTTCTGCATTGCGCGCAGCCAAAAAACCCTCATTTTCACACTTGCGTTTTAGGAGGAGGAATTCTACAAAATTCATCAACAATAGTTGCTTTTCCTTTGTAAATATGGTGCCACAACGATGAAGAGGTGCAAGAGGTAAGTATTGTTTGATATTTGTTTTGAATTTCTTAGTTTCAAGTTGATTTTGTTTGTTTTAGGTTAAATTTGATTTTTTTAATTTTAATTTGTAGGAGATGCAAATAATCTTGCAAATCCTCAAAATTCTCAACAAGAAGAACAAGCAAATCCTCCTCAACAAAATCAACCTCCCCCACCAATCACTCAACATCCTCCTGGCACTCAACAAAATTTGAGGAGTGAAATTGAGAACAAAAAAAAAATTGAGGATCTTATCAGTAGGTTGAGTGATTCAAATGCTTCAACTGTAGAAAGAATGACACTAGAAAATTCAATGAAGGAGATGTTAAAAAATGTATATTCAATACCCAACAAATAACGGGATGGCAAGATAGGAGGCAGGTAGCTAGGGCATATTATGTAGATAAACTATCATATAAACAAGTAAAAGATTTAAAAATTACTAAAGGTGATTTGTGCTCTTTATTCACTGACCCTAGAACAAATCAAAATCTTAGCCTCAATGTGAAGATGTTTTCTATTCATTGGTGCCACCACTAAGAGATTAGGAACCATTTTTATGATAGGTGGTACTTGGTCTTTGATTACCCACTGTGCAACAATTGTGGAGTCCCCAAATATTTTCTTAGGAAACTATACAGTGAGTTCATATTGAACCAAATCCCAAATTATTTTGATATGAGGGAGTTCTAGAGGAGAGGTGGGGGGTCGGCTCAGGATAGGCTCGGTGCACAGCCGGATCCTACGCGACAAGGGAGATGACCTCTTGCTAGGCCGCCTTGTGAGCACATTGTTATGCCTGTCGTTGCGAAGGAGAGTGTCGATGTAGAGACATTGCAGGCGATCAACACTTTGAATCGGAGTGTCATCCATCATAGTAGCCCTATTGTATAGCGCCATCCAGGGGAGTCTTCAGGTGGTGATCTTCGAACCCATGTGTGTCAATCTTGTGGGGTGACTTGTTGATATGAACCCATCGACACTCAGGAGGCTACTACGCAGGATCCGTATGCTGCTACACAGGATCCGTATGCTGCTATGGGGATGGAGAGGATGGATGAAATTTTGCATCATGCATATGACATTGATAGTCAGGTAAAATTTAGCATGTTCATTGAATTTAATTTATTAAATTTTGATTCTGAAATGCAAGATTAACTAATTTAGTTTTATTATTTTAATAAAATTGTGCAGGTCACAGTGTTGAGACTGGATACACCGGTCCTCCACCTACTTATTTCTATAGTACACCTATTAGTGGGGTATGTAACTAGTAAACAATTATAAATTTATTACATGTTAATAGCATTGTTTTACGAATGGTATTTTAATACATGTGATTTTGGATGTTGAACAGGCTAGTATTGGCGGTTTCAAGCAAACACCTCCTAGTGCTAGTGGATTCACTCAAATGTACACGGAGGTAATAGAATAAAGAGAACTTAACTAATGAATTATACTTAATAGATTTGTGTAGTTTATATTCATATTGTTGGTTACGTTGCATTACACATCATTCAAACTCAAAGCATTACTTCAAATTCCATAACTAATAACTAGATGTTGATTAGATGACAAAACTTCAATTGTACAATATAGTTGTTTAGAAAGTCAACATAAGCAGCATGATGCAATTACTTCACATGGAGGCATGTGCTTGCAAAGGTGCACTAGCACGACAAACTATGGATGCTTGGAAAAAATATATGAAACCATGATAGTATGCAATAGCATAGACAAGGCAGTTAGTGATGCAGAGCATCATATCAAAACACTCAATCATCAGGGTACATCTAATGCGGAGCATCCAAAAAATACCATCAACATCATTTTTTCAAGGGATTTCAATCCCAAATAGAATCAAGAGAAGATCAAATATAATTTTATCATAAATCTACTTTTCATTCAACCAAAATCCACTCAAATTCTCTTAGCCATTCCATAGGCCATCATTCATCATTCCACTAATTAATATTCCAATTGACTCATTCAAAGCAAAAACCATATTAAAGAAAACTTTGACTTAATCAATTAGATTCACATCATTCTCAACCACCATAAAAACAACATAAACTTGATTATTGACACTTGGACAATTCATCCTTTCATTTATTCACCAAGGCAACAAATCAAATAAACCATACCTCACTATTATCAGTCCATTATTAAGCATTGTACTCACCATATTTTGACTGGAGTAGTCTATTTACAGGTTACAAACTCCTACTACAACAAAATCTTGATTATCATCTTGTGGTTAATCACCAATTTGCTCAAAAGGCTTCACAATACTCACCCATCTGACCATCAAAGTCACCAAACCTATCTTATACACCTTAACAAAATTTAGTAACATCAACCATATCATTAGTTTGATAGTAACCAAGGACTCAATATCATCCTTTCCACTGTTTAAACAAACATCTTTTTTTGATCAGACAATATAAGATTCCTCTAGTAGGTTTGTCAACCATTGAATTGGGTAGTTACATTCCTATCTCAAAGCTTATTAAAAAAATCAATGCACATTTAGAAACACTTTCTAGCACATCACAACATATCAAAGTTCTTAGACGTTTGACATAAAGAAAATCATTAGATTTTAGACTGTCCTTTGAAGGAAGGCTAGTAGATTAGGCCTATTTTACAAAGGAGACCCCTTCAAAACCATTCCAAATCACTCAAAACCTCAAAAAAGTCTTCAAGCATGTAATATAACTCTATATTTCACCATTTATAGGGATTGAAAACCATGAAAATGTTCTAATCCAATAAACCCTCGTTTATAGGGTGTAAAAGCACAAATCAAGGAGGGTTTTGTGAAAAATACTCTTAAAAACATTTATTTCTCTATCCACCACCTGGAACATGATTTTTTATGTCTACTAAGACCTTCTACATCATTTCCAAGCATTTGCAAGCTTTATTTATTCATGACCCACGATTGTAGCATCACTTTGTGTAAGAAAATCCTTTATTTTCTAGTGTAGCAGCAACTCCACCATGGTATTCTTGCTTTTCCCTGCACTTACAATCATCAAAACATGAAAAACATCCTAAAATTAACCTACGCCACCAATTTACTTGACCTACATTTGTGGAGTAGTGAAGAAAAACTATTGGACTCTCAAACTTGCTTCTAAAAGGACTCTGTCGGGCAATGAAAACTGCCTCTTATTATTTTATTTCCTAAAACTAACCAAGTCCAACTCTTGAAATTGGAAAATAACTCCTCTTTACATGTATTCACACTATGATTTAACTTTGGGTGTTCCTAAATTACCAACACAAGAAAACAAAATAATGGAGTAATGTTGCAAACTCAAAAACAGGGAATTTTTATTTCAAAATCTAATTACAAGAACACAAAATTTTCCTTTTTCTCGCCTTACATTCCTTTTAAAGATAATTAATTTTCCATAACTATCTTTCCATCAGTTGAAACTACCTCTTTTAACCCTTAATATGCATGATTTCCTTGTTTTTGTCAATTTAACAACTTTTAACAATATTACATTATTGCATTGTTTGCATTTTCCCACTTTGACCACCTAGAACTTACCCATAACCTTAAATACATTCAAATAAGACCTCATATGACCTTGAACATGCTTTACATAATTTTTCCATGACCTTTTGTGATTGACTCAATAGAAATTTGAACACTCATCCCTTTTGCAAAATTGAAAAGTATTTGATGACCTAGGTGCTCCTGCACCAACATCTGACCCAATTGAATCGAGAGAAGATCAAATTGAATAATCAACTAAAAATTATTTCTCTTTTCATCAAAAATCACATTGTTTCATTTACAAACCACAAGGCAACAACAAGCCAACTAATTTCAATACTTCTTATCATCCTCAAGCTTCAAACATCTTATTTATCAGCAAAAATGACTGATCCGTGCACAAGAAACCTAATTAGAGTCACTAAACAATCCACTCTTTCATCATTCACCAAGGCACCCTTCTACTCAATTTTCTTTACCTATGAAAAATAACCAAAAACCAATCTTTCATGTTACAACCTATATCCATTAGATCCTAACACACCTTTGTCATCATCAATTTATATGAATTCAAAGCAAAAAATTGATAAAGAGCTCCGAATCTTTCAATTCCTTAAACAACTCACCAAATTTTCACTTTTACCAACTAGTTCCTCAAGACCAAGATACTAAAATCAACCATTTACGTGCCTCAATCATTTCATCTGACTTCCAAGACATTACTCACATCATGTTTATTGACTAAGCTTATTCTATGCACAAATCAAGCCCTACAAAGGAGGGTTTATTGCATAAGGTACTTAAGAACCTTAAATACTCTTGCCACCACCACAAACACCATGGAGATAGCCTGCATAAGCTTTAGAAATGATGCAGAGTGGCAGGGAAGGAAAACTCACAATCACAAATGGCAAAGTCACTCCACTGAATGCTTCTCTCAAATACTCTTATGAAGAGTCCTAAACTCCACTATTCTTTAAGAGATCAACCCCAAACACCCAGGGTTCACAACTCAGACCACTCACAAAGCTTGAAAATTTTTGGATCATGTATCATTAAGTCAAAATAAGGTTTAACAACCCTCTAGCATTTAGGTTAGAACAAACACCCATCACTATGGTGACTTAGACCTCACTCTCTCTTAAGGCTTGTAGCCCTTGCCCGGTAGGACAATCAGAATAAAAAACCCAAGGAAGATTGTTAAGACACCAAACCTATGGATTTAGACCCCTAAGATGGACCCCTACAAGGTTCCAAAACCCTTCCTCTTGACTATCAAAACATCACTCACAATGGCCCTTTCTACCACTGCTCCAAAAGGCCTAATTCACAAACCTACACCTAGGTCTTGACTATCTAGGCTCTCCCCTTCACCCCAAAGCCCAAATTTAGAATCCTACAGGTTCTCCACACTTTTTTCCACCATTCCTAAGTTCCTCTTAAATATATTCTTCAAAATCAAGCAAAAACTCATTTTTTTGCTTGTCAATTATGCTTGCCACATAGAGATGTCAAGCCAAAATTCATGCACAACTTCCAAAAATGAGCCTTTTGTTCTCCAAAAAATTGAGGACATGATAGTACAACCTTATATCTTCCATCCCAGTGAGATATAGCAAATTTGGAACATGGGAATGAAAGAAATATACATTTTTCACCCAAAACCTTGATTTTAAGGGTTTTCAGACCACCCGATAGAGAAATTGGAATATATCCCTTGATACTCAATGAAATCTCACCAATCCAATGCCAAAGGAAATATTATTCAATTACCTATCCACCCATTGTGGTCTTGGAGCATGAAAGTGAACATACATTTCGTACCAAGTATGAGATCAACAAATTCTTCAGAAAAACATAGGAAAAACAACAAACTTCTTATTGAAAATTCTTCAAAACATCAACATCAACCTTGCCTCAAACAATAGAGGCATATTTTAAGTCTTAAAAACTCCCTCCAACTTCTTGGAACTATCTTTTAAAAAGAGAGATGTTGGAAAACAACTAATCTCATGCTTTGACTTCTAATTGCCTAGTTAAGGCAATGTGATCAACTTCTACCAACTTGACCACAAAGAGCCTTGAAAAATGTGTCAAAGGAATTTAAAACCTTGTCAAAAAGTAAGGTGACTCCCCTCAAGTGTCTAGATACAAAAAGGATCCTTTTTCCTTATTTGGCCAAGATGCACTAGACTTACAAAGGAGGATGGAGACCTTGTTGTACAAAGAAGTTGGTCAGCAAGACCAAAAACTCAACCAAAAACCTAGAAGACCTACTACAAAGCATTGAAATGGTCCATAAGACCTTATTCCATCCATAAACCAAGAAACAAAACATGACAAATTATTCTAGGTCCCTTAGACCCATGGGTGCTCCTGCACCATACTCCCAAGCAAGAAAAAGATCTCAAGTCCTCTTTGAGATCAGGTCTTCTACAGTAGTTCCATGCTGTTTAATATCATTTTCTGACTTCCATGTTGCATCTTCTTTAGGTAGACCTTTCCATTTGACCAAGTATTCCTTGTAAACCTTCCTTCTAGTCTTCTTTGTCTCCTTGGTGTCTAGGATGCATTCAAGAGTCATAGGTTGGCTGGGGGGTAGTTCCTTCACCCAATCTTCATCCCCCATTATTGTTATACCTGCTCCATTACCTGCATTCACAAAAGCTTTGAAAGGATACAAGTCAAAAATGTTGAAGATAAGAGAGATTGCTACCCCAGGAGGTAGCTCTATTTCATAAGCATTTTGGCCAAACTTGTGGACCACCTTGCAAGGTCCTATCTTCTTCATCATGAGTTTGGTATACTTTCCTTTTGGAAGTCTCTCCTTCAAGTTTCCCATCACCAAGTCTCCAACCTTGAATTGGACATTCCTCTTCTTTAAATATGCCTTTTCCTTATAATTTTCAACATTCTTTTGAAGGGTTTCCTTCACTTGTTGATGAATATCCCTAATTGTAATAGCAAAGTACTCACCTTGAGCACTTCTTTTAGCAACTCCTTGTAGATATCTTAGTTCATAGACCCCTCTAGGGTGCATGCCATAGACTACTTCAAAAGGGCTTCTACCAATGCTCCTATTCATGGAGTCATTATATGCAAATTCAGCCTAAGGTAAAATCATATCCCAAGCTTGTCCATGCTCCTTGGTAAGGCATCTTAAGAGGTTTCCCAATGATCTATTCACCACTTCAGTTTTTCCATCCATTTGTGGATGGTATGCTGAACTAAAGGACAAATTTTTTCCTTGAGTTTCTTCCACAAGGTCCTCCAAAAGTGACCAATGAATTTAGAATCCCTATCATAAACAATGCTTAAAGGCAGTCCATGTATCCTAACAACCTCCTTAAAGAAGAGACCTGCTATATGAGATGCATCATTGGTGCATTTTCAAGGAAGAAAATGTGCCATCTTACTAAATCTATCAACTACCACAAAGATACTATCAAAACCTCTTTGGGTTCTAGGCAACCCCAAGACAAAATCCATACTTACACACTCCCAAGGCCTATTGGGAATGGGCAATGGCTGATAGAGTCTTGCATTTGATGAATTTCCCTTTGCCCTTTGACATATTGTGCAACCTTCCACATACCTTCTCACATCCACCTGAAACTTTGGCCAATAGTAAAATCTCCTAACTTGTTCCAAGGTTTTTTCAAGGCCAAAGTGACCTCCAAGACTCCCACTGTGCTTCTCCTTTATGATATTTTCCCTCATTGAGCATTTATGCACACACAATTGGCTTCCTTTGAAGAGAAAACCATTTTGCAATAAAAAGTAAGAGAATTCACCATGAAAATAATTCAAATGCTACTCACAAACATTGTATACCTCCTTGAAATCTGAATCTTCATGATACATATCCTTTAGTGCTTCAACCCCCATGCTTTGGAGTTGGATCTCTTGCACTACAAGTGCCCTTCTACTAAGAGAATCTACCACCTTATTTGATTGGCCCTTCTTATTCTTTATTGTGAAAGTATAGGCTTGCAAAGACTCTACCCACTTCATGTGCCTATGACTGAGTTTGTCCTATGCATTCAAAAAACTCAAGGCATGATTATCAGTATAAACAAAAAAAAAAAAAAGGTAACAAGTAGTGCCTCCACTTTTTGAGGGCTTGGACCATAACATACAATTCCAATTCATAGGAAGAATACTTCCTCTTTGCTTCATTCAACCTCTCACTAAAAAATGCAACCGGTCTGCCTTCTTGGCTCAAAATAGCCCCTATTGCTTGATTGCTAGCATCACACTCAATGGTAAAAACTTTATCAAAATCAGGGAGCACAAGTATAGGATGTTGTGCTACTCTCATTTTCAGATATTCAAACCCTTTATCAGCCTCATTGGTCCAAGAAAACTTACCTTTGTTACCTCCTTTGATGGTGTCCAAGATTGGTGCACAAATTGGGCTAAAGTTCTTGATGAAATTTCTATAAAAGCTTGCAATTCCATGGAAGATTCTCACATATCCGATGGATTTTGGTGTTGGCCAAGTAAGAAAAGTATCCACCATTGAAGGATCCATCTTCAAACTTCCCTTGGAGATGAAAAAACCAAGGTAGACTAGTTCTTCCTTCATGAATTCACACTTTTCCATGTTGATCAGCAGCTTCTCCTCTTGTAACCTCCTTAGTACCATGTGAAGGTGCTTCAAATGTTCTTCTTTAGACTTACTAAACACAAGGATGTCATCTAAATAAACTACAACAAACTTTCCAATGAAAGGTCTCAATACCTCATTCATAAGGCACATAAATGTACTAGGGGCATTTGATAACCCAAAGGGCATCACCAACCACCATAGAGCCCTTCATTAGTCTTTAAAGTTTACTCCTCCATTCATCCCCTCTTGATTCTTATCTCGATGGTACCCGCTTCCTTTAGATCAATCTTGGAAAGTAAGATGATCCCTATAGACAATCCATGCGTCCCATTCTGGAATCGGTAACCTATCCGGACAGATCCCATACGTCTTTAACCGCAACCTCAAATTCCCATCCTTCCTTGGTGCTAGAACAGTAGGAACAACACATGGGCTCAAAATCTTCTTCACTAGCCCTTTATCCATCAACTCTTGCACTTGTCTCGCAATCTCCTCATTTTGACCAGTCATCTTGTATGCAAATTTTCATTGGGAAAATGTAGTCTCTGCACGATCAATATGGTGGGTTATATCCCACGGGAGGTAGGGAACCAGGGTAATTCATTCACCGTTATGCCCTTGTAACTTCCAACAACTCCTCGTGATTTTGCATCTTCCTTCTTTGTGGGAAGATCTGCTTCACTTTTTGGCTTCATAATCAGGAAGAATCCTCTTCCTCCTCCTTCCTTCAAGGTATTCATGAACTCCTTCTCACCCACCATCAAAACACTAGGCCCTTCATGCTTTTCCTTGTCTTCTTCTAGGAGAGGTGAAAGGTTGTAATTCTTCCCATCCTTCACAATGGAGTATGTGTTCTTCTCCCCATCATGCTTGGTCTTCCTATCAAACTACCAAGGCCTACCAAAAATATATAGTTTAATACTTGTACTCAAAATTTTGTTCATTAGATCTCATACATTATAAGTCATGATGTGGATCGCTATTGTAACTTTTTTGTGATTGAATAATTTGTTGTTTTATTTTCAGATGTTGGTTGTGGGAACACTTCCAAATGTTACAAGGGCAACGGATATTGGTGTTTCATCCGCTATACAATCCTCCATGGCTCTAATAGAGGAGGTGTATGAGGAAAATTACTAAATTTCAATTTACATTCGTTGTTATAGATGTTAGTTCTGAGGAAAAATCAAACCATTATTGATTCAAGTAGCTTAATTCCTATTGGAATGGTTTATAAGTAGGCTTTGAGCGCTTTTGAGCATTGAAGTAAAATATTTCCATCATGGAGAGGATCATGAGATGGCTGTAAGTAATTATTTTGGTTAAATATATCATTTTTTATACGTAATTTTATATATTAATGTCTTTACTTCTTATTGTAATAGTTAAACTTTACCAGAGCTAACCATAGGAGGAGTAGCAGTGGAGCACTCCTGAGCACATAAAAAATTAGTGATGCACTTATTGCCATCGTATCGCCAAACAAAGGGAAATAATTTATTTCCGCAGCATGGAGAGAAATGAATTTTGATTCCAAAGCCCTTTGTTGTATGCCTAGACATGGAAATTTTGTACATATTTTGTATTGGATATATTTGACATTGTATACCTATATGGCATTCTCGTAAGCCTATATGGTTATTTTGTAACTATATTTTATACTTATATCTACATATATTGATGTATGCGTACATGGCTATTTGGTTAATACAAATCTTTTTTATTGATGGTGTCCATATTTGCTCTTTTTGACAATGTCAAAAGCATGGCTGCATATAGATTAGGCAAAAGACTTTTCCTTTTAGATTAGCAATGCATAAAGTTTTAAAAGTATCCTTGATATTATTACAAAAGATATGTGT
>VDFB02047230.1:634665124-634777457 GCA_007258455.2 Sequoia sempervirens | reverse complement strand
CTCTCCCACCCTCTCCCACCCTCTCCCATGCTCTTTGATTCTCTCCCACTCTCTCCCACACTCTCACACTTTCTCCCATGCCTTCAAAATTTGGTTGGATGGAGTGCCTGTTGGTTCTCTTGTTTTCAAACATGCTCACTAGTCCTCCTCTCTTCATTATGGACCTTCAATTGATACAATAAAAAGTAAAGATGTTAATACATAGAAATTAAATTGTGGAATGACATAAAAAAATATAATCACTTACCACATACATATAGTCATCATGCACATTTACAACATTGCCACGTCCATGATCTGGAGTTAAAACCACTTGTAGTGACCATCAAGATAGAAATTAAACTACATAAAAGTATCATGAAAATTTTCTATAATAAACCATAAAAGAGAAAATATAATGTCAAATCAACTAATTTGTTGCATACCTCTCTCAAAGGATCAGAACTGGCTATTACTATAGCAACTCCATGGTCCATCGTGCCACCAACATCACTAGGGTTGTTTGTTGTCAACAACTGCAAATGAAACAACATATCTAGTAGTCATATTTAAATAAGTTTAGGTAGTCCCTTTATAATTTTCATAAATGAAAGAGTAAATGGTTGACCTCAGTTGAGACTACAGTATAGTGCTTATAGATCACAAAATGGTGAAAGTACTAAGTCCACTAGGATAGTGCAAACTCTTGCAAATGCCAAAGTTCGATGCTCTTTGAGATTCAAATTGCATATGCTAATGAACTAATGTTAATGAGGGCATGTTGTCAACATAGTGTTAATGCCACAATGAAGTTCACATGAATGAAGTGAGGATTACTATGTTACTAGTAGCTTTCAAAGGGATAATGGAACATACGATGAATTAGGACGTGTCTAGGGTTTTACTATAGCACATGAAGTTGGTTGTTGAGGTATGTAGTAGTAATGGAGAAGACAACTTTGGTCAATAATGAGTGGAAGGAAAGACTTCTTCTAACGATGTATAGGATAAAATTTGGATGGATGTGCTATAGCATAGAAGGGATAAAGAGACAAGACCAAGAGGGGATAATGAAACATATGGTGAAATAATAGAGGGTACAATGGGATGGTAATCAAATGCGATAATAGAACATGGGATGGACTAGAATAAATTAATGGGATTAGCTAGGATGGGATAACAAAATATAGCGTGAACTATTAGAGGTTAATGGGATGGGATTAGGAGGAAATAAAGGAACATAGGATGAATTAGGGAAAGATGGTGGGACAAGACCAAGAGGGGATAATGGAACATAAGGTGAAATAAGAGAGGGTAATGGGATGGAAATAGAAGGGGTTAATGGAATATAGGATGCACTAGTATAGATTGATGGGATGGGATATGATAGGATAACAAAATATAAGGTGGAAAATTAGAGGTTAATGGGATGCGATTAGTAGGGAATAATGAAAAATAGGGTGAATTAGGAGGTTTATAGGGTTTTACTATAGTACATGAAGTGGAAACTTGACCTGTGTGTAGTAATAATAGAGAAGAGTTATCTAGGATGAAATGTGGATAAATATGGTATAACATAGAATGGATAAAGGAACATAGGTTGGAACATAGGGGATCATGGAACATCTAGGGTGAAATAATAGTGGGTATGATAAGATGGGAGTAGAAGGGCATAATGGCATATAGGATGGACTAGAAGATATTAGTGGGATGGGCTAGGAGGGAATCATGGAAAATAGGGTGAACTATTAAATGTTAATGGGATGGGACTAGGAAGGAATAAAGGAAAAAAAAGTGAATTAGGATAAGATAATGTGACATGATCAAGAGGGGATGATGGAACATAGAATGGACTAGTAGAGATTAATTGGATGAGATAGGATGGGATAATAAAACATTTTTAAGGTGAAATATACAAGAGGTTAATGGGAAGTAATTAGGAGGGAATATTAAACCATAAAGTGAGTTAGGTGGTGTCTAAGGTTTGAATATAGGACATGAAGTGAGAACTTGAGGTGTGGAGTAATAATGATTTTGAGATTTTGTCAATAATGACTAGAAGGAAAGGTTTCTTGTAATGATATGTGTATAAGATGAAATATGGAAGAAGGTGGTATAATATATAAGATGTTAAAGACTGGGATATGTGATATAAAATGGTTAAAAAATGTGTCACATGAAAGGAATGGAAGAATGAGATGGATGTTGAATGGTAAATATAATTAGGATCTCACAAGACCAACCAATGTTTGTGTTTCTCATCATTTTTTTAGATTTATATACACAAAACTATGAAAAACTAGCTAATATTGTTTTACAACACCATTAATGAATAAAGGTTGCCTGAGTGAAAGTTGTTTGAGGACATGAATTGCGAGGTGTGGAGGTCGAAGGTCCAATAGAAAATTATTTGAAATCCAAAGCATGTTATGAGACAAACATTCAAATATAACATTCAACTGTTCAAATGCAATAATAATATCTTTAATACTAGTTGCATACCTATGGACTCAATGTTGAGAATGAATAAGGGTCTACAAGAATGGAGCATGTCTCGTGAACACTCCAACCCTAAAATTTCATCATATCGATATTCTACTAATTTAGTTATTCTTAAATTTCAAAATATAATTTAATAAAAAAATTAAATGAACTTGTTGAATTTTACGTAAGTATCAATTCTAAATATATTATTCAACAATTCATTTGTGAAAGCCATCGCCTCTGCAACTGATGTAGGATGTGTAGTTGCATCTTGAGCACTTTGATAATCGTACGTGCAAACAACACCACAAGTGCCACAATGGTGGGGTGGAGCTTGGGGCCTACACGTCTCCTCCACATCAAGCTCTACTAGAGGCCTCACACACTATATAATGGTCTAGGTGAGCGAGCTAATCGACTTTAGCGTGTCCACCTCTACACTGTCCTTAACAATGGAAGGAATGGTGACATGCTCCACCATGGGTTTGGCCAAGGTTCTCACTTCCAAATGTGGATTATGTCATGCATTAGGTTTATCATGTGTGGAGCCCTCACCTCTACCCTGAAAGTCTAAGATGTCAAAATAATTTGGCATCTTATTGAGGACAAACTCACAATAGAGTTTCCTCAAAAAGTATTATGGTACCTCATGGTTATTGCATGGAGGTTGGTCAAATACCATCCACCACTGCTCCCAAAATTTATTTTTAATTAATTCATGGTGGCACCAATGGATGGGGAACCTCTTGCATGCATGAGACAAAGGTGTGTTGGTTCTTGGGTTTGTAAATAGGGCACACAAGTCGGATTTGCTAATTTTTTGTTTTTTCATATTTGCATATGCCAAACCCCTCGCATAAAATTGTCTCATCTCATTCCTCTTATTTGACCAAAAAAAAAAATTCTCGCTCTTTTCTCCTACATGAGATACAATTGAATTCAATGATTTGGCAATCCCTGTCCTATTTAAGGGTGGGTTTTGGCATGCTTAATTAAACTTCCAATTAATTGTTCAATGTCTCTTTTATTGTTTTCAACTTGATTTAGGATATTTTCTTATGTTCCTTGAGGATGCCTATGAACTGATGGAGGGGTTTCAGGTTGTTCATGTATAGGAGGCTCTTCATGAGGGGGTGATTGGGAATTCTCAATGTTTGGAGGTGGAGATTCATTCCCTGGGAATTCTAGAACAATTTTTTATTAAAAAAACCTATTTCAACCTACATTCTAAATAAAATTTGAAATAAAAAAAATAAAAATACATGCCTCTTCAAAAATATTCAACCTCTTTGATGTGTTGGCACCATCCTCGTGAAGAATTGCAAGCTTTGAGTGCAAAAAATGGAAGAGATTTGGTGAGAACGAGTTGCAGAGCTGAAAACCTCCCAACCAAGCTATAGGTTGAAAAGAAAATGAGGTTTAGAATGTAAGATTTCGTTTAAATTCACTTTTTGCATTTGGCTCTTGCCAAATTTGGCTTGCGCCAAATGCTTTATTTTGATGTTTTTTTATTTTTTTCCAATTTGGCATCAAAATTGAGTCACAAATTGGTGCACTTACCCAACTCATGAAAGCTATTGGGGATTCAATCCCCTCACTATTTTGCTGCACCAAGTAGCGGATAGAGTATGTTTTGAGGCATAACTGTACATGATAAAGTATTTTGTATAGTTTTGGAAAACTAAGACTGGAGCATGAAAAATAGCCTCCTTTATGGACCATTGAAAGTAGCTTTACCTTTTGCACTCCAACGAAATTTTTTGTTTATCACAAAGATTCTTGATCAATTCCTTGAATTTTACTTTTAGTGTTTCTACATTTTTATCTTGAGAATCATCTTCTCTTCAGAGGTGAATGCCTATGCTCAAAAGATTCTTCTAAATATTGAATTTCATTTGATTACATTCCTTAATAAATTTTCTTTGCTCCAATGTCTTTTGTTTCAGAAATGAAAGTTTTCATTCAATACTTTTCTTCCATATAAAGCATCTACAATCCTTGTTGTTTGGTATAATATGCTCAACTACAAATTTATATATCCCCAAATCAACCATTTCCTTGAGGTCATTGTTAGTCTTCAACCAAATATATTCCTTGTGTTTGATGACAACAATTTCATTGTCAATCTATTTTTCTAACACTTCAATATCTTCACAGATCTTCATTTTTGTGATGAAATTCGTACCCCTTACCAAGATATCCTTGGTCCAATATTTTGGGAACTTCCCATAAGATTTGTAAACATGAAATTTTCTAACCATATCCTTCCCAAAAAATGAATTTGGGTCAAAATAAATGCTTAGTTTATTGATGGGTTGAGGAGAAGGATCAATTAATGATCTCAAGCAATCGGTTAAAAATTTTACCTAATGCTTCAATTCATTATTGGTATGTTTATCCTTGGCTATCCTCTCTACAAGTTTGGTAGCTATCACTTGAAAATTATGAACACCCTCATCTCTAGTAGAAGGTCCTAAGTTAATTTTAATGACGTTGAAATCATCTTTAGTAGAATTATGAGAAGCACAAGAAGAAGAGGAACCACTTACTTGGGATGGGGAGGAAGGAACAACTACAACTTCTTCTTTTACTTGTTTCTCCTTTTCTTTTTGAGATTTCTTTTGAGTAGTGTCTTCACAAGTCCTCTCAGGGATTCCTTTCTCTAGAGGACCTTCATTCCCATCCCCTTGTACCCTAATTTTTTATTGAGGAGAGGAAGATGGTTCAAAAGATGATTGTTCTTGAATTATTCTTGATTGACTCTACATATCTTGAGACATTGGAGGCACTGTGGAAATTTATTTTGCAATATTTTTGGCTACCTAGTCCCGAGTTCTTTTAATTACCACTACAATTTTGGCATCAATAATTTTAAATTATTTAATACTCCAGTAAATTGACACAATTGGTTGTGTTTGTACATGATTAATTCAAAAATTGGATCCACCAAATATGATTCATCATCTTCAGTATTTGTGGAATCCAAATTCAATTTGAAGTTACAACTTGTCTCAAGGATAGCCTCATCCAACTTCTTTTTTAGACTTCATATTTATCTACACAATTTTCCCAATAGTCCTCCAAATATGGAATGTGGTTTAAACCTAGCCCTAGTTACATATTATCCTTAATAAAAAATTTATTGTCAAAGGGAAATCTTCATTCATAAAATTGCATTTAGAGTTCTTTACTAAGTCCTTCTCAATGTTGAGAGCATCAGACATTTATTTATAGGAATAATAACCAAGACCAATGGGGAATTGGATACCTACCTCTTTTTATTTCTTGGCACCTTTTATTTACCTCAGTCGCGTGCTTGCATACTTCAATCAAAATGAATTTTTCCTCTACATATTTAGGAAATTTATAGGGGAGTCATCAAATCCTCCAATTTTGATGTATGTGAATATTTGAGATTGTATAAAATCACTGCCATATATATCAATTGGCTGAATAGCTTTTGGATAAATCCTCAAACCCATATCTCCTTGGATTTATCTTACCATCCTCATAGTAAATGCATCATTTAATCTTCTAAAACCCCTAAAACTCATTTCCAATTGGAGTTGAGTATACTAATCATAGACTTGGATAGTTTCATCATGAACTTTGATTGGTCTCAAACCTGACCAAAGTCTTGTACATGCAATTTAGCATAGAATAAACTTAAGAGGACATATAAAAATACCCATTGAGTGGAAACTAGACTATCATTAAGTGCACCTTGTCACTAATAAGTTGAGCCCAATCAAGATACTATTCACCATGAATGATTATTTGAATAAAGTACATCCAATCTTCAAAGTCATCGACCATTTAATTACCCTTTAATCAATGTAGGATGACTATCATGTCCAAAATCTCATCTACAAAGTGATTCCTATGTAAATTTTTGGGTAGTTGAGATTTGGCTTTCTTTGGGGTAGCAAACCATTCTCAAGAAATTACATTTTTATATTGATTTTTCTTCTTAGAGGTGTTGGTTATATTTGTGATTGTGAATGAGATCTTACTTAAAATATCTTTACACTTTGAGGGCTTGGTAAAAGGACATGTTATGTGATATGGTTTATAGTTTTTATATATTTTTTGTATGGCTACTTCTTGGAGGTTCATGCTCACATGGTTTGGTGTAGTGGAATTGGGAGAGTTATAGTGACTTGTAGTGAGAGTGCAAAAATATTTCTTACATGTGTGGATCATTTTTATTGTTATTAGTTATTACATGATTTTATTTTGATTAAGGGGGAAAAATAGGTTTTGAATGGACTCGAAACCATTAACAATGGGTTTTGAATGGACCTGAAACCCACACAAGGAGATCAGGCTGCTAAAGGATGAAACAAAGGCAACCAACAACCAACTAAAAGTAGATTACAATATATTAACTTGAACTCTCAAATATGTACCAAGAGAGGTTTTAACGGGAGCCATAAGCCCAAGACAACCACAAGAAACAAGGGAAATTGACCCAAAAACAATTTGTATCGGATATGCAACCATTAGCCTGAATCATCCAGACTATAACACAACACTTTATAGAACCAACCATCAGTGAACAACCAAAAACAACCAAATAACCAGCCTGAACCAACCAGATAGCAGCATAATAGTTGTTAGCACCATCCAACAAAACTAAAATCCCCACCTCAATAGGAGAGTTAGGAATTAGAGAGAAACATTGAAAAGTAAAAATAATAACATAGCACCAGTCCACCCACAGTGCCAACCCAGCCTCCACCTCAATAGGAAGGGGCTCCCTATATAGGAGAGGATGAAATGAGACCCAAAACCAAAGAGTATAGAGCTTGCCACATGATCCACAACCCACTTCTCCACCTCAATAGAAGAGGGCTCCACCTCCAAAGAAGACCATAGGTGAATAGAACGAAGGGAAGCAACTACACCCATAGTAAGGACCACCATAGCATCCTTTGGAAAATAAGTAAAATGGAGCAAAGAAGAAGAATCTAAGCATTCCTCAGCCAAGAACACACCCCCCATCTTGAAGTTGAACTTTAAGAACCAAAAGGGGGAGAGAAAAGAACTCAATGAAACCCATTTGAAGATGGCCAAATAAAAAACCTCGTACCAAGAGGAACACTCCCCATTGAGAGTAGCAACACTGCAATGAAACAGGAGCCAAGGAGTAGCAGACTCCCTACCCAAACAAACAACTAGAACTAACAGAGAGACAAAGGACCATGAAAGAAGGGTACAATAAGGAAAGCCTCCAAACAGAGGGAGTAAAGAGTTGGAAAGACAATGTAAACCAACCTCCAACCCTACTTTCCATTCAAGGTCTAAAACATGCCAAAAACAATCCACACCTAACTCCACCAGAGGCAGACCAACCACCAAAACCCCAAATATTAGAAGCGCCCACACAAAGGAAAAGAAGCCCCAAAAAAGCCAGAGAGATCCAAGAGAACCAGCTGGCAAGGAGAGAGGAGAGAAGGCACAAAAAGGAAACACCACTTCCAACCCAACGTGCTAGTTAAGGTTTGAGATAAGGCCATCATACTCCTCAGCCAACCCCTCAACAAGGACACCAAGCACCACACCCAACACCAGCACTAGAGAAGAAACAAAGGGACTCAAAAGAAGGAAGACAAGGCAAGGAAAACCTTTGAGCAAAGAGTGAAGAGAACCAACAAGACATTGAAGAACAACCTCCAACCCTACATGCCAGTCAAGGTTTGAAACATGCCAAGAACTATCCACAAGAAACTCCACCAGAGGCAACCCAACCATCTCATCTCCTCAAAACAAAAAATCTCCACATATAGGCACAAAATCCTCCAAGTGGCTAGGGATAACCAAAAAACTTGTAGACAGAGAAAGAGGGGAGAAGGCACAACAATGAAAAACCACTTCCCACCTGCCATGCCAGTCAGGGTATGAGAAAATGCCACCAAACTCCTCAAACAAACTATCAACAAGAGCTCCAAGAACAACCACTAGCACCACACACTGAGACACAAAGAGCCACTCCCCAAAGAACAGCCTCCGCCAAGCAAAGAAGAACAATAGGGGAAACCACGGGCAAGACCAACACTGAACCCACTAGAGAAAAAACCCACAGAGAAAATGACACCACCAGTAGCAGTACTGACAGGAACAACAAACTGCAACATGGGGAAAGAACCAATGGTGCCAAACAAAGCTCTCAGCACCAACAACAACATGAAGGCGAGAAAAATAACAGAAAAGGCCCAACACGCAAAAACTCCTAACACCAACAACACACAGGAGGTACCAGGCCAAAACAACAGACCCAACAACGGCTCCCTCACAACGTCCATCCATTTCACCATCATCTTCCAAATCAGCATCATCGCCATCAAGTTCGTCACCATCAGATGATTTTGAAATGGCGTTCCTGCCTAGACCGTTTTGCCTAGTCCACTCTATTGTCAACTAAAGAGTTAAGCTATTACATGATTTTGTTGAGCCACATCTTAGCATGAATTTTTATTGGTAGACTTGTATTCCTTGATCTATTTTTAGATTTGGACATTACATATTTAGTGGGAGTTCTTGGATGTGTATGCTCTTCATTGATAGGTTTTATACATGGAACTTGTAATTAGGGTTCATGGTTTGGATATGTTGTTGGTGTTAGTTCTATTGTTACTTTATACCTATTGGGTTATGGATGATTGTTTGTATTATTTATTTTTATGGTTGCTATTTCTAGTCATGTGGGTTTTTATGAATGTTATCTTCTTATGATTGTTTGTAATTAAGGTTTATGGTTTGGATATATGTTGTTGGCGTTAGTTCTATTGTTACTTTATACCTATGGGGTTATGGATGATTGTTTGTATTATTTATTTTTATGGTTGCTATTTCTAGTAATGTGGGTTTTTTCTCCATTTGACAAAAATCTTGGAGCCTTTATTATCATTTGGATTTGATGTTTGTATTCTTTGGATAGGTACATATTCACCTTGGTTTGTTCCCTTTCTTCCATAGGTGGCATGTCAAAGGATGAGAGGAGTTATTTCTTGAGACGGTGGTCACATTGAATGCTATTGCAGGTATCTTGATGGATCATGAAAGCATGTTAAAGGCTCATGCAATTTCATGGATGGTTATGATGATATATTTCATCAATTGACCCTTATGTAATAAATACAAGTGAGAAACTGTTAGGAATGGGTCTTGTACACCTTGCACAAAATATTATTTTTTTAATTATATAAAATAAATATTTATTTGCGGTGCATCTTTATTGATGCGTTTAGCCACATTCAATATTTATTTGAGTCCACTTGTAAAGTTGGTTAGATATTTTATGGTTAGATGATTCTTCCTCCTCCTACTTATCCTAGGAGGAAGAAGAGGAAGAATTAACTCAAACCTTTATAGTAATACTACTTTCTAGTTGCTCACTTTACATTTAAAGACCCAGGCCTACAAATTGCCTTGGATGGATCTTTCAATGTTCAAATAGAGCATAGTTTGGATTTTAAAACCTATAGATTATGTTTAGTAGTCAAGAAATTAAAAACAAAATGGTTACAAAAGGGAGTATGATAGTCTTTAGGTATTAGTTGATGTTGAAATGATTTTTTTTAACTAACACAAAAGCTTTGTGACTCCATGTTTTGCATTCAAGAGACACATATATTCATTGTGTTCAATTCTAAACTAAATCAAGTTCTCTAATAGATAAAATGATGTGTCATAAATTTTTCTTTGGCGTGGTTTGGATCAGAGTGCAACACAACTTTCTTGTGTGATAAGCTTTAGTCACATTATGTTCATAATTATTTTAAAAGCACCATGCATTATTATTTTTATTATAGGACCAAATTTTCTTGTTTCATAGAGTCAAATTAGTCAAATTATTTGATTTCTCTAAATTCATCACACACAAATAATTTTTTTGAGTCATATATTAGAATATGATAAAGTAATTATGATTTTGTACATTGTAAAGATTAAGATTTCATTTTTTGATTAAATCACTTAGATTCTCTCAAATGGAATAATATGTTCATACAAAAAGCTATCCAAAATGTTATGTAAAATCTATTATAAACTTTTTGTTTTAATATTGATGAAAATTACTTATACATATGCAAAAACTATTTTTTGAAATATCAATTTTTGAAAAACCACATTAAACTTCTTTAATTTGTAAGATCCAGTTTGTAAGATCTAATAAAATAATTTATTGATTGGGTGGAATAGAAATAAAAGATTCTTATAAATTTGATGTTAAATGCAATAGATTGCAGAGAAGTAAAATGACATTGGCTCTGTAATATTTTATTATATATATAAGCACATACACTGGTCTGCTAATGACTATAACTACTATGTATATTTGTCTTTGAGACATCGGACTGTAACAACTTTTTCTTTTGGTTAATACATATCGCAGCCCTGACTGCTCTTACGCATAAAAAAAAATGACATTGCCTCTGTAGTTAAACACATGGTCAACTTAATAAGATGATGAACAGCATAAAGTAGTAGTTAAAGAAAAGAACATATTTTTAAATTTTCCTCCTTTTTATAAGATGTCGTCCTCTGCTATCCCTTGAAAAATGACCTCCCTCGAAACCATCTGGAAAACGCATCCCTCCATCCCCTATTGTGCTTGTCCTGGAAACTTGGTAGAACACCGTGGGAAGCTGATAAAATAACAGCACTGCCAACACTATGGTAACCGCACCACCGAAACAGAGGACAATCCACTTATGGTTGGGGAGCACCACCACATATGCTGCACCATGGAATGTCAAAAGGAAGCACACTGCTGCTGTCCACAGACTGATGCGGATCAAGTACTCCATGTATGCAGATATGTGCGACACAGTGGCCAAAATCATAGCAACCGCCAACGAAGCCAGCAAAGCTACCATGTCTGCGACCAATAATATGTTGAAAGCAATTGTGTGGCCCATAACAGCCCTCCCTACCTCGTTCACACCTCCAGGCACTGCCAGTATCATGCTGAAACTTCCCCCCACTAACGCCAACGCCACTGTCACCTGAATAACAGATTTACTATCACTTGCGACTACAGATTGCTCTACTATTGTCGATTGATGAATCTCAATAGAGTCTGGATCTCCGTCATCGGACACCACATTCTGTGCTCAAAAGAATAACATTAGAAGGAATGATAAACAGGTAACTGGAGGGAGGGAATGATAAACATTGCTACTCGAAAGCAGCAAAAATTACTAGTGACTGATCTTTAAGTGGTGAAATAGGGAAAAACTCGAAGCTGGTTTAAGTTGTCAATTTTGGGAGAATAAAATATGACGATTAAGAGAACGTGTGTAGTCTCACCTGAATCGTACCCTCAACAGCCGTCCGTCCCTCCTCCTCACCTCTCCGCACTGGCGATTGCTCAACCACAACAGAAAATGGTTGTTGAGGAGCAGTATCATCATCCGACTCCATATTCTGTCCATCAAAAGAAAAACATCCAAGGCGTCAAAAACGAAAAACATTGAAAACTTAGGAGGAAATGGTAATGTCACTCTGTTACCTGGATCTCCTCATCTTCCATAGTCCTGCCCTTTAAATGCACTGATGGATAGGTTTTTCTTGGTGTTCCTTCGCTTGATGAGGATTGTAATTAAACACAGGCGTGTCTTATATAGAAAAAAAAGAAGACAATGGCCACTTGGGATGTGTTCGCCCAGGAAGCTTCACCCATCAAATCACAGTCTCTTACAAACTCGATTTTGGATGACTTTTTTTTGGTAATCGCGGGAGCGATCCCCATGTCATGTTACCCACTCCCCCCCGCGCTCCCGCGATTACCAAAAAAAAGTCATCCAAAATCGAGTTTGTAAGAGACTGTGATTTGATGGGTGAAGCTTCCTGGGCGAACACATCCCAAGTGGCCATTGTCTTTTTTTTTTTCTATGTAATGTGATGTGAAAGGCTTTGATTGTTCAGATATTCTGTGTGGATATTTTATTATTATTTTCTGTTATAGTTTATTTTAAATGATTTTATGAAAGAAAATGTTTATAAACAAAAGTTTTTAGTGAAAAATAAAGTTTTTATCTTTCTAAATATTAAATAGATTTTTACTATAAAAGTTTATTAAATTTGGATGAATTTAGTTATTATTTATAGTCAATTGTTCAAAAAAATCATGTATCAAAAATGAGTTCAAGTCTAGAATATTAATGAATCCAAATCTAAGCATCTTGAGTCTATGCGTAAAAATCAAAGATGTGTTTGAGTGTTTAGAAATGATGACAAAAGGGACAATGAAGATTAGACACACTTAGATGTATTAGTTAACAACCAATGGGGATGCCTTAATAAAGAATTCACAAGAAAAATGAACAAACACGAGTTCCAAAATGGCTAACCAAATCGTATGAAATCTTATCTATCATTTAGTGGCCATGGATTGTAAACCCTATGTGTTATTAGGATTTCAAACCACAGGCAAATGTGGAGAGAACCATGAATACCCTTCACACGAATTGTAACTACAAAAAGGATTATTGACGTTTTATTTCTAATCTTTCCATTAATATCTTGTGCATCTAGCCTCAATTTTGTGAAGCATTTTTAGATGAACTAACTCAACAAGGATATGAAAAGACACAAAATCTTTATTTGGAAACTTATATTTAAACTTGAATTTAGGTAAAGATAGCCAATTTTGGTGAATCTGTAAAACAAGTCTAACATGAATCAAAATCTTCAATGATAAAAGCTAAGAGCAAAAGCCCAAGAGACTTTGTCTACATGTGAATCCTAGAAAGTGATCATAGGAGACCACTAAAAAGAGTGTTGGTTGATAGTTCAATTCCAATTCTAAAATCATTCCCACTCTAGAGTAACTAGTGTTTAATAGATTAACAAGATTTATATATGCCATTGCCTACAAAAATGCCCTAATCTTGCACAAACACCTTCTTAATGAGAATGTAATGAATTCAAGTCATTTACAATCTTGTTTAAAATGCAAAACCCCAAAAGAAATGCAATGTGGCAATAACATTTTCTAAGCCTCATTCCCTCCAAGTCAGGTTTGATAATCCATTTAGCCCATAGGGCCAACCTTTAATAATTGGATATTAATATGATCAATCCCTCCAAATTCACAAGGAATAACATATAATTATCAATTTTGTGGAATCCCTTTCCTTTCTTAAAAGAAGGCCATAAAAAATCCTCCATAAATTCTCAAGTTTCTAGTAGGAAGTCTTAGAAGGAGCACACCAAGAAGAGTAATAAACATGAGTGGCTACACACACCATATTGTATAATAAATCTAAAATATCTTAGCAAAAGAGAGTTAGGATCAACCATCAAATACTATACTTGTATTTTAACAAGAGAAATAAAGGATAGCCAAAGAGAAGAAGAAGAAAAAGAAGATGAAAACCCCAAAAGGATTCCAAGAAACCTAAAAGTCTCACATGATCAATCCATTTCTAGCCAAACATATTGAGCTAGGGAGGCTTGGGTAGGAAATTTCAACAATAGTATTGGGTTTTCTATCACTATTTGTTATCTCTTGAAGCTGAATAAAAAGTGTCAAGACATATAAAAGTATGTTTGGCATAATCTACTTCCTCCAAAAGAGAAAAAAATATTATCAAAGTGGTCATTGAGGAGTTTATTGAAACTAGGAAGGGAAATAACTATGATATGCTGAGCTAATAAGTAACATTAGCAAAAAACTAGCCATAGCCTTCCACAATTTTTTTATTTAAAGTACAAGAAAGAAAATGACCCTACCAAATCCTAAAAGGCCCAAAAGAGGAGAATTGCTTGCCACTAATGGATAGTCAAGCGAAGGCATCTATAAATTTTTTTTGTATTAAATAAAGAAACTTAGGTCCAAAACCTAATGCTACAGCATGGAAAAATTAAATGAAACTTTATTGATATCATAGACTTTTGTGAAATATTATTTTATTAATATGATGCAGGGATGGTCTTCAGGTGAACTATGATTCCCTCCCACCAACTAATCTACCTCCCGGGCTAGTAGGCGGCATTAATTAACCCCTCTTAATTAATGCTTCCTGCTAGAATAAGGAGGTAGATTCTATTTGTGGGAGGATATAGAGATGGGCCCTGGGTGGGAAACTATAGTTCCAGAGATAGTTGTCGGGTGGGAGGGAATCATAGGGCCCAAGGAGCCCCTCATTAAATGATTCCCCACTGCTGGGAAGCCAGTCCCTCAATCTGATCTTGTCATTTCGTTCGACCACCAATCAATATTATTGTTTAGGGCAAAGAATCCATTTCATACATTTCCAAATAATAATATTGACATCCAAGATTTATTTTCTTTTGATGGATCTTGTTTGCTTAGGACAAATGATATGAGGAAGAAAATATCAAAGATGAAATCAAAGATGAAGAGGAAGAGTTGTGGCAAGTACCAATTATTGATTATTTAGGATTGCTAGACTTAAGTGTGAATGTAATGTTTCTTTTATTAATAATATAGACAAGAGATAAATAACTATATGCTTCCAAATAAGCGTAAAAATGCTCTCGACCAGTAGTGTCCTACAAATCTTTATAGAATTCATAGATGAAGCCATCACAACTAGGAAATTTGTCTATAGCCATAGTAAGAATTTTGTAATGAATTTGGCTTGAGTAAGTGGTTGGTCACATATAATTCATTGTGAATCCAAAAGTTGATAAGGGACAACTTTCATGCATTACTCAAGGGAATAGTATTTACTAGAAGAGGGATCTTGAAATTTTAACACCTATTCATAAAGTTGGTCAAAATCCTAGAGAATGTCAAGAATCTAGGTAAAAAGTTTGTGTTTGATTTTCTGGAAAATATTGACACTAAATCACATATAAAAAATCTATATTATTTCCATATTATAGTTTTTTTACCCTATTGTGATGGATTAAAAACTAATGTAGTGTATTACAGTATATAATACAAAGTAAAATAAGCATATGCTTATATACCATTTAAACATATATAACTCTCATATTCTTCTCATACATTCATCATATAATGAAGTACGTCATACATGCTTGATCTATCCTTCAATGCATGTTTTACCAATCATACAATTATCTCTCTTAACCTCTTCTAATTATCATATACCTATTACACTTATTTTGTATGCCTCTCACCTCTCCATATATGCTCTCCCTAAATTCATATGCTTATTCCTATCTAGATGTATTACATGCATGCTCTCCATTTCGTATACAAAATTTTTGCATGTGTTGAATTGCTATTTTAAGTGATTTTTGGTAAGTCTAATGACTTTTTCCACACAAGTATGTGTTATCTTGTTTTCATCCTTTGATTCCCTTGCAAGGTTTTACCATTAGCCTCCATTAGGTTTCCCCTTTGGGTTTTCTACCTAATAGGAGTGGCTTAGATCTTTCTTACCAATATTGTCTCTTTTCTTCAACCATATCTTATCCTCAAGACATGCTGTATCTATTTTTCACTACCAAAACTAAAAATATTAAGCTATTTTAGTCAAAATAATGTTCACAATCAAGTGTTTTTTGTGAAAGAATTTGGCTAAGAACTATAATCAAGTCACTATTATGGTAGGATATTTTCTACATGTTTGCAAAGAGGTTGTATATAGTATTCCATTAAAATATAGTTGGCGGTAGACTTCCTATTAATATTAATCAACAAATCTTCTTATCACTTATAAAACAAGGAGTCTCTTAATTGATATGTGTCTATTAATAGGAATGTCTATGGAGCTAGCTACAAATTCACCACTTCCTTTATCTTTTTCATCTAGGATATAATGTTGTTTCTTTACCCTTGCCAGTGCTAGAATTAATTGTGTCGATTCTCAATTTGTATCCTTATATCTCAATCTTTTAAGTATCTTATGAGTTAGAGGCATGCACTATTTGTATCTCTAATTCATCAATCTGAAATTTTAAATCTTTTTTAGAGGTAGACCAACTTAGATAGTATTGATATAGTGTATACTGATACTATTTCATGTTTTCTTGATGTTACCAGTTGTAGTATTCAACTCTATATGTGACATGGCACATTTTACCTACATGTCATCCAATTTATTTTTCTCATATTCTTTAGAATATCCTCCTTGAGTATAGACTTTTGTATATCCCAACTCTACATTTTTTGGAGTAACCTAGTTATCACTATTCATATTTTTTGTTGCAAAGGTAATGAGAGTTCTACAATGAATTGTAGTAGTTGTGATTTGATTTTTGGTATTATTTTCCTTGAAATATCATTTATAGCCATATATTGTATCAAATTATTTCCCTAGCACTACTGTATAGGATATCCCCCATTGTAAACTATTAAATTGGTGAGATTAGTGTTAAATACAATTGAAGCCCCAATGGTGTGGAGGTGAGAAAATCATGTTCTTTGTTAACCATTGGTTGGATATATTTCATTAATAAATGAATTTTTTTATCTTCTCCATGGTCCATCAAGTACTAGAAGTGAATGAGAGTAACTATTACTTGTTCTTTGAGTGTATCTACTCTAGATGTTTCATCCATAATGGTTTTTTCCCTTATAATCTCATGTGTCTCTTTTTCACCTTGGTAAATCTCACTATCTATTTTATCATCTTACAATACACCTATTTTTCTATAATAGTTTATTTTTCCCTCCATGATTCTAGTGTTTGCTGCGTAAAATTTTCCAAGATCTCTAGATAAAATGCTAGTATCAAATCAAGCCACACATGCCAATAAATCACATGCTCCTACCTACAAAATCAAATAAAATAATTCAAGAAAAATAATAGAAATGAAAATGGATAAATTAGAATGTATATTAACCATAAATAAGATGTATAAATATGAGAGAGGAGAGAAAATATCACCATGAATAGTGTATATAATTAGGTAGTTGAGTCACACTTACTAAAATAAGTTGCAAGTTAACTCCCTTATAAGAGGTTGCAATCTAACTCTTACTATCTAGGACACCTAAGTAGGGTTAACACAATGTGTTACAAATAACCATGTGAATAATGTATCAAATAATATATCCACTAATACCCACTTTAAGAATAGCTTAGGTAGGCACAAAGAAACTAGGTATCGACAACTAGACCTATTGACATGTATTCAAGTACAACATAGTCTATCAGAAATTGAAGAAAGGGAGAAAATATAGTGGGAAAATAATCCCCCAAAAAGAGAGAAAAGAAAGAGAAGTGGACTAAAAATCCCACTCAAAGATGATGTTGCTAAAGTAGATCACAAGCCATGAAGAGCTCATATATGAATGAGATTGCTCTCGGTAAAAGATTTAGTGAAAATTTTAGCAACCTACTTTGAAGATTGGAAAAATACTAAATCAATGATCTAACAATGAAAATTCTCTCAAATATAATGCATAATAATATCTACATGTTTGGTTTGTTGATGCCAGACCATATTCTTGCATATCTAAATGGTGCTCTAATTGTCACACTTGATGACTATGGGCTACCTAAATAGAATTAAAAACTCAGTGAGAATGACCTAAAGCCAAAGAGCCTCAATACTTTCATTAATAGCCCCACTATACTCCACCTCTATGGATAATAAAGAAATAGAGTTTTTTATTTTTTTAGACCAACTAATAAGACCAAAACCTACTGAGAAACTATACCTGAAGTAGACTTGTTATTCTGAGTATCACCAACCTAATTTGAATCCTTGCATCCAACCAAGTCAACCTCTATACCAAATCTATAGTGAATCCCAAATTTGAGAGTACCCTAAAAGTAGTGAAGGATACTCTTAGTCTCCTTCTAGTGAAACTCATGAGGCTCTTGCATGAATCTCAAAACCATGCCTACTAAATATGAAATATCAAGCTTGGCATGAGTCAAATAAACAAGACTAAAAATAAGTTGTCAATACAAAGTAACATTAACCAATGTTGTAGTATAATAAACCTCAATCTTGAATCTAGATAGAAAGGGAGTCAAAGGTAGCTTATATTCATTTGAATGTGAAACCAAGAAAGTAGATCAAGAGTGATCCTTGACTCAAATTGTGAAATCTCGATACCAAGGAACTATTGTAATAAAGCCAAGTCTATCAAGTTGAATTTTTCACTTAGATCTAACTCCATTACTATAATTTAGCATATGAATATCTAGATCCTTGGTCAAAATATCAACATATAACTTACAAGTACAAACAATAAATCATCCTATTACAAGAGATATACATTAGGCTTTGAATGGACCATTGAGTGAAACCTAAAGTTGGGAGGAAGTAATCCATCCTCACATATTGTGATATAATAGGGATTCATTACACATGGGTCTCTTCATTCTCAAGAGATCACCAGGGAACAAACAGCCCTTATACACCTCAGCATAAGTGGGTTGATGAAACGGTAAAGAAGTATACCCAAGTTATGTTTATGAGAAAACTAATTTGAATCTTGAGAGAGTGAAACTCTGAGATTTCAACCTCAAATGAGTGAGCTCTCAGCTAAAAGAAAACAACACAGTTTTAGGACGTTAGTGTAGCGCACTATTGTCTAAAAGATGCGTTCGTGTCTTAAGCAGTAGAGGGCTTGGGAGCTCAAGCAGGTGGAAACAAGTTTCACTTTTGGGCTCAGATCTAGGATGTATTGAAATAAATAACCAAAAAGGAAGCTGGAAGCTATAACAAACACAAGGGGACTTGGAGAAAGCTTACCTCTTACTAGACGTTTAGGTCTTCACTCCAAGCTCTAATTTGCAACCTATACATAGAAAAATGAGGGGAAAAGGTTGGGGCTATATATGGGTCTGCCTTAGTTAGACCCTCATTTTGGTGTTCCCATATCCACAAATAGCCAAGTTGGAAAGGAGTGTGAACAAAGCATGTGGTGAAATAAAAACCTACTTCAAGAGTAGAACCCATAGAACCCGCACCACGAAGTAGTAAATAAATAAGTAGGAAAGAAAAGTGATATAGAGAGAGTGTTACCCATGGGCCTAGACCCTCTTCGGAGAATGCACCGTTGAGTGCTTACTTGAGAGTTGTTGTTGCTGGAAGGACCTCAATCCAACATGGCTTCTCTTGTGAGAGTGTTGCTATCAAGGATGAAGAGAAATCAAAGATGAAGCAACTTATTAGGAGAAATTGAATGAATGACTTCCAACCCCAATTGAGAGTAAAGGGTTTTGATGCATGCAAGGGCGAAAAAGAGCTATTACATCTAAAACCTAACTGCTATGACACATGTTGAGAGAGCCAAGATTTTGTTGAGAGAGCCAAGATTCAAAGTCCCTATTTCAAACATGAAAAACCACCAAGACGCTAGCACACCACGCAGACGTCCACACGTTGCGCAAGTGTCCAAAGCCTAGATTTTTTAGAAACATGTCTTCAAGCTTGTATTGCTCTACTACAAGTCCTCATGGAGTTAGAATCACAAAATTTTGACTCATGGAATTTTTGTCATTAATGCTCTAAGGTGTCATAAATGCTAGGAAAAAGTACAAAAATGTGGAATTGCCCCTAGGTGCAATTTTGTGACATTACATTTTTCCCCCACTTTAGTGGGCTCAATTTTGGAAAAAGATTAGCCTCACTAAAGTAGAGAAGAAAAATTTCACCTGAACGATCATGAAAAATTGCTCAATACTTTAACCTACAAAACTCAAATTTTAGGTTAGCCTAAAAAATCAAAAGAATCTACAAGGGCAAGAAGAATGATCAAGAAAGAGTTGTTGATTCGAAAGAAAAATATGATCAAGAGGTGACTATATGCTGCCTCCTGAGTTTTCTCCTAGCTTGGTGGGGTAAATTCAGGAGAAATTGAGGAGCCAAAAGCTCTAGGAAAAATAAGCCATGGGGGGCCTATATATACCTAGGTGGGCCCCTAGAAGGGTCATTTTCACTATTCACTACAAGAAAATTGTTCACTTTTGTGAGAGAAAAGTCAGCAAATGCTGAGCAAGAGGGAGTACGAGGTGCCTAGATTGGAGTAGTTGCACGACGACATCACCGAGGGTCGCGAGGTGGACTGGGTAGGCCTCTAAGCCTCATTTTTCATGATTTAAGGTCCTTTTTGAAAATTCTTTTATTCAACAAGGTGCGCAAGCGTCCATTTTGGGTGATCACATCCAAAATGTATGTTGTCACCCAGAATGTGCACTAAGGTCCCAATCCTACGCTAGCATCTCGAGGATGTGCTAGCATCTCGAGGATGTGCTAGCATCTCGAGGATGTGCTAGTGTCTTGAGGATGTGCTGGCATCCTCGAGGTGTCTATGGCGGACAGGGATGCATGTGCGGCGTGTAGATGTCTGTACAGTGTGCATAGGTCTTGAAGAAAAAAACTTCATTTTCATAGTGAAATTCAATGTTTCGACTTAAAAAAATCACTTTTGCAAGAGCATCTGGGAGAGCGAGCTTCTTGACTCATTCACAAGTAGAGGAACCGTCTCATAGAGGATGAGGTCACCCACCTAGAGCAGGTCGATCTCTGGCATGTGTTCACCATGCCAGAGATTCACTATCATGAGTGGATGTTGATAGTGTTGATGGAGCAGTGGGATGCCACCACGTCATCTTTCTAGTACCCTATGGGGAAATGACTATCACACTCGAGGATGTCTATCGAATCCTCAGACTACCCATCTACAAATGGCGGGTGGTCCTAGATGATGCCTAATCTACATGGGAGCGGATGGAGGGAGTCCTCTATTGCTCATGACAAAGAGAATGTGGCAATGGAATGATCCACATCTACATACACTGGTATGACCAGGTGAGGACCACTGCACCGTTGTTGCACTAGGTTATGGTCATGACCATTGCATTTTGGATCAAAGTAGATGGGTGAGACTCGCACCTACATAGGAGCCTTGACCACATGATCAGAGAGATGGTGGAGTACAAGAATTATTTTTTCCTAGGGGCGCAACATGCTAGCACACCTTTACTAGGAGCTAATTTTTGATACGTCCATTACGAGTACCATAGCCTTATTGCATGCACGCTTTTACAGGTATGGGCCTTTTTCCACATTATGTGCACTAGGATAGTTGGTTTTTCCCAGCAACAACCATATTGTGTCATCATGGCCTACTGGTATGATATGATGAGGCAATGGAGGTACGAAGACTTATAGTTTTGGTGGCTATAGTTTGATACTCCTACTGCAAGCAGGACCATTTTTTAGTAGGTTGCCACGATTACATTATAGTACCATAATACTGGAGTTGGGTCATGCGACACCATTGTTGTGTATAGATGATCCCACCAGATGTTCCCACATATACTAGGACTTATAGGAGTGTAGCGAGACACGAGGATTGATCCCACCCCACCATCACCAATTTTTTCCCTTCTAATGATGATGAGCCTAACCAAAATTTGTTGCTCATAGTGATGACATATAATGTTGGGGTTGCTACAGATTTTACACGATGGTGGGATAGGCACCGTCTACCTTTTGTGTTCGACGAGGGTGCCCCTAGAGGGGATCCTGGTCCACAGGGGGATTTGCCACCCCTACCTCCATAGGACAGACATAGAGGGTAGTAGTAGGCCAGTGAATAGGAGGTAGCACCTCAGAGGCTGAGATGGTGGAGGAGGTTAGACCCCCCAGTAGCTACCCCTATCTCATCGGTGCCACCAACACCTACTGCTATAGCGGTTGCATCCTTTGCAACACCAGGAGTGTCCACTGATACTAGTGGTATAAGTCCTAGTGCCACTCCTCACCCTGACCTGAGATGGTAGCCAGGGGACCTAAGTATACAAAGCATATTGTTTATGTTTTTGCATTTCTAGTTTCTTTCATTTATGATTATATACATATCCCATGTGATATTGATTTCTCTCTTTCCTTTTTTTCTTGCAGAGGATGCACAGGGATGGACTGGGTTGATAGCTCAGTGTGTTTCAAAGGTGGCTCCTGACATGTCAATCTAGGGGATGGTTCTTGAGGCTTTTTGATCGGTGTCTGATGGGAGACATGCCCACATCTTTGAGCTAGTTGCATGCTTGAGGACTACTTGAGAGGAGCGGGGAACAGAGATCATTTAGTTGACTACAGAGCTCTCCACTATTCAGGGCAGTGTGACTAGCTGTTGGGGGAGCTACGGATGACACTTGAAAAGCGATAGGTGGAAGTGAGGAGAGCTAACACCACTATTTAGGAAAGTGAGAATATTCAAAGTCATCTCAATGACTTTGGCAGGTAGCTGACATCTATGATCCTAGTAGATGTTCAACAACTACAGCAGGAGCTAACACAATCATGGATGACAACATGCTCATTGTAGGGAGAGGTCAGGGGGATGCAGATGGCTCTGTTCATATCACACTCACATCGATCTCATTCTATGACCACTATGCAACCCCTCCCTAGACAACAATAGTAGCAGCTAGAGTCGGAGGGCTCTCGGAGCCACATGCCATAGCCATAGGAGCTCCTGATTTTTTACATCATTTTGGTAGTGAGGGATACATACACATATATATTGGTAGATCTTTTGTGTAGACATATATTAAGTAGCCACTCATTTTTTTATAGTAGTGGCCTAATACATGTACATGACATTTGATACATACATGCATATATATATACATATGGACATATCGGTTTTGAAATCATGGCATTGTTTATTTTGATGATGCTTTTTATTTTCATGTATGTTGATGCTATGGATATTACATGCTCATAGGGATGTATGTTTACATTAGATGCTAATATGATTTAATAAACACACATGGTTGTATGTTAATTAAATACTATAATGATCTAATCGTCTTAAAATATTTAATGTGATACATAGATATATAGCATAGTGAGACACACATATGTATATTAGACACACACACATGGTCACATCATAACACAAAAAAAAATTCATAATGTGTTTATGAACAATGTCAACACATGCAATGCTACTACCCTTTCAAGGAGAGAACACTACATACATGACACATGGGACACTACGCATAGTATCGATGAAGATGCATCATGTTACTGGACTCTTTTAGAGGTATTCCATCCATAGATGATAATCCATAGGCACCCAAACAATAAACAAAGATTGTAATTTGAGGGCCTAACCAGTTAGGACTAAATTTCCCACTCTAATCAGGTGGCACATTTACATTTCTCTATTTTTCATATAGAACTGGGTCTTCGAGTTTGAAGGTCCTAAGAAGCACACTTTGATTATATTGTCTTGATTGTGATCATTGATAAGCTTTAAGATGATTGAGGGCCTGTAATCGGCGCTCGTCGAGCATCTCTATCTGATGCAAACATTAACTTGGTAGATTTCATTGTCAATTAATCCTTTAAGGGAAACCTATAAAGATGAAATTTCCAACTCTAAAGGCATGATAGCTTCCGTGCCATATACAAGATTGTAAGGCATTCCTGTTGTTGTATGGACACTCATGTGATAGGCCCACAAAGCATATGTTGATTGAATATGCCAATCCTTACCATGCTTATTAACTATTTTATGAAGAATGAGCTCAAGAGTCTTGTTAGACACTTCTGCTTGGCCGTTAGATTATGAATAGTATGGCGTAGAAAATATATGTTGGATATGAAATTTTTTCGAAGAATTACTTTAGTTCCTCATTCTTGAATGGTTTTCCATTGTTAGAAACAAGTGTAGCAGGCAATCCAAAATGAGAAATAATGTTGTTCATAAGAAAGCTAGAAATAGCTTCAGCGTTTGTGGATCGAATTGGAATAACTTCAACCCATTTCATGAAGTAATCCTTAGTGATAACAATAAAGGTATGTCCCTCAGAAGAAGGAGGTGATATCTTTCCAATAATATCCAAACCCCACTTTGTGAACGACCAAGGAGAGGTTTGATTTTGTAACTCTTGGGCAGGTGCGTGAATAAGATGATTGTGTTGTTGATATTGAAGGAACGTTTTAATAAAATAAAAGGAATCTTATTCCATCATTTTCCAATAATACCCCATGTGTACAAATCTTCTTTCCAAGGATCTACCACCAAAATTTCCACCCTCGGAGCCTGAATGGGATTTCTTAAGGGAAAGGGGTATTTCCACTTTAGTGAGACATCTGAGAAGCAAGACATTGTAGGAATTTTGATAAATAACATCAGATAAAATGACATAATGTGCTAAAATATTTCGTATACAAGTGCGATCATTTTTTGTCACATCATCGGGAAAGTTTCTAGTCTTTAAGTAATTATAGATACTAGAGAACCGTTCTCCTGAGTCTACATGAGAACACACAAAGGATCCAAATTCAAGTTGATCAGAAACTGCAAGGGTTCACAAGACCTAAACCATGAAGTGGTATTCTTTTGTATCCTCTTTCGAAGGTACCAAGGAAGTCGTGCTTGCCATGCCATTGGCATCTATTTTCCCTCCTAGGGACATTGTCTATTATGAAAGAGGAGAACCGATTAAGCAAGGAAAAAGAAAGGTCTTAGTACTAAGATAACTTACTTTGTTTAGCTTGATAGGTCCCCATAATCTGATCCACAATGAGCTTAGAATCACCTAATAAATGAAGATGCTTGATTCTTAGTGCAATCGTGGCATGCAAGCCAACAATAAGAGCTTCATACTTAGCGATATTATTGGTGCAAGAAAAATATAATCAGAAGGATAGAGGGACCAATTTACCTTTAGGGGATATTAAGACCACTCCCACTCCAAAACTAGTCTGAGATCCATTGAAGTACATTGTCCATTCTGCAACGTCATAATTAACCATGAAAATATTCTCATCAGGGAATAAATCCAACCCCGGGAAGGAACGAGATGAGGGAACATCTGCCAATGGATCAATAATTGCTTGAACGTTTATTGATTTCTAAGTAATGAACTTTATATCCAACTCAGAAAACAACATAACCCATTTCGCTAATCTCCTAGCAAGGTCAGCACTAGAGAACAGATGCTTTAAGAGATCTTTTTTTACTATGAAATGTGTTTCGACATGGAGAAGATAGTGTCTCAACTTCTGTGTAGCAAAGACAAGAGAAAGGCATTGTTTCCCCATGGAGGAATAATCAGTGTTATAATCAACTAGAATGCAAATGATGTAGTAGACTTCTCTCTCTTTCCTCGCGTCATCATATTGAGCTAGCAAAGTTTCCAAGACATATGGTGACACAGCAAGGTAAAGCAAAAAGGGTCTATCTTGCATAGCTGATATCAATACAGGGGGGTTGGACAAATAGGCTTTGATTGACTCAAAGGCTTTTTGGCACTCCTAATCCCACATGAACCAAACATCTTTTTTCAATAAATGGGTTAAAGGAAAGGTATGATCAACCAATTGAGATATAAATCTACAAATCGCCTGAATCTTCCCTTGTATGCTTTGTAACTTAGTGATGTTCCTCGGTGGAGGCATGTTAACAATGGCATCAATTTTATTCGTGTCAACCTTTATTCCACAGTGAGAAACTATGAACCTCAAAAATCTCAAAAGCTTGTCAGCATCCACACCAAAATGCACTTATGGGGATTGAGTCTCATCTTATAGAGTTGAAGCCTCTTGAAGATAAGACAAAGATTCTTCACATGATCTTGACGGGTTATCAATTTCACCAAGATGTCATCAACATAGTCTTCTAAGATCTTATGGAAAAAATTGTGAAATATCAGGGTCATCGCCTATTGGTAAGTTTCTCCCATGTTCTTCAACCCAAAGGGAATGACTAGATAACAAAAAGTACCCCAAGGGGTTGTGAAGGTTGTCTTGTATTAATCTTCTAGGTTAATACATATATGATTGTAACCCAAGAAGCCATCCATAAAAGATAACAATGCATGGCCTACAGTTCAATCCACAATCATATCTATATTAGGCAACAAAAAAATCATCCTTAAGAGAGGCCTTATTAAGATCTCAAAAGTCAATATATATATCAATATGACAATCAGGCTTACTAACAATGACTATATTCGAGATCCAAGGGGAGTAGTCAATTGGACAGATAAATCCTACTATCAACAACTTCTCTATCTAATTTTTGACCATCAATGCCACCCTGGGATTGATCTTTCAGATTTTTTGCTTAACTAGCTTGGCATTAGGACATAATATGATATTGTGAACCACTATATGATCATTAATATTGGGCATATCCTCATATGTCCAAGTGAAAATATCAGGATGAGAGTGCAAGAGATCAGAATGTTCATCTGCTTCCTCTAAAGAAAGACACTTCTCAATCTTAATTACTTTTTCTAAGGACTTAGGATCCATAGAGACTTCAGTAGCATCTCCTTTAAGTAGAGAACTATGATCTTCAGGATGAAGTATCAGAACATCATTACCAACATTAGATAGAGGGTCTTCCTCATCAATACTCAATATAGATTCTCCAAAGTATGCTTGTTTATGCAGATGATATGGGAATCGTCTCTTGTGATGAAAAGAAGGCAATGGGGAATAGGCACCTAGGAATTCCTCTAGTGCTTCATCTGAAGAGAAGACATCTAAAGGGATTTTCTTAGCCTGCTCCCTCTCTTCTATCAATTTAGGATGGACCAAGCTCAATGGCTCAGTGGAAATCATGTTAACATTCCACCAAGGTTTTTTCTTAGACTATTTAATATAGGATCCCAAACCTAGATAGTGCTTTCATGGCTTAAACTGGATAGAGACTTGGATTCCTTGTTTGATATGCCCTAGGTCTTTCTTCCCATAGCCATATCGATAGGTGATTTCATATCCAAACCCATAATGAGTTCGCAAGACTTTAGGGGGTGGAGGATCTACGTAGAGTGTTTCATTCCACCAATGGATTTCAAATGTATCTACAAGAGCACTCCCACCTTCTTTAATAGGTTCTTAAACATTAACCTCCTTTGCAGGAGTGGGATTACTCTCCTCAGCAGAGGAAGGAGTGGTCTTCTAAACAAGGTCACACTTCTCTTCCCCAGCAGGAGTATCGTCCATCTTTGTATCAAAAGTACCTGGAAATTCTATGCAAGAGGGGCTTGCCTTCTATTACATGATAAAGAGTTTAGAGAATTCCAAGGAGCCCCAATCATTACCAAGGAAAGCATTTTTTTGAAAGGAAGAAGGGGAAGACGGGGGAGAGTTAGGGTACTCTACTTTAGGTGGTTCATCTCTAAAGAAATTCACTCCAGGAATGACTTCCATATAGGGTATTGATGAATAACATGCCATAACATTAGTGGTTAAGGACAATACAATTCTTGAGAGTGGATACGACTAAAGCATGATCGGGAGCCACTAGCTCACAAAGGTGAACAACTTCTAGATCCGCTTTAACTGCAACCACCTGATCATTTGTGATGAACTTTAAAGAAAGGTGTAAAGTAGAGGTCACAACACCCATAGCATGAATCTAGGGTCTCCCCAAGAAAATATTGTACGGTAATAGGCCAGGAATCACATAAACCAATGTAGGTAATGTAATGGGACCTAGATGTAAATGTAGTATTATTGTACCTAGAGCTTGGTGGCGATGGTTATCAAACTCGTAAATATAAAAAGAAGATGAATCAACTTTAATTTTAGCTAATAGGTTGATACTGCAAACACTGAGAGTGGAACCAGTGTTAATGAGAGTACACCTAATACCGGTATTATTAGCATTAATTATAATTATCAAGGGATCAACTTGCTTCTGCACATTTGGAGGCGGGAGTTCTTATGGATGGAACATGATATTTGATGAATCTGCTTGAATATAAGCCAAGTTACTCTAGCTAAGATCTCACTTTGGGATTTTCTTCAGACTCTCAATCATTAAAGAACTCCCGCATTGGCTTGTATTCAAGCGGATTCATCAGACCCTCGTTTTGGTGTTCCCACCTCCATGGATAGCCAAGTTGGAAAGGAGTGCAAACAAAGTAAAAAAAGTGTGTGGTGAAAGAAAAACTGCTTTAGGAGTAGAACCCACACCACGAAGTAGTAAATAAACAAGTAGAAAAGAAAAGTGAGTGAGAGAGAGAGAGAATTACCAATGAGCCTAGACCCTCTCCGAAGCATACGAATGCACCGTTGAGTGCTTTCTTGATAGATGTTGCTACTAGAAGGACCTCAGTCTGACATGACTTTGTTTGTGAGAGTGTTGCTATCAAGGATGAAGAGAACTCAGAGATGGAGAAAACTATTAGGAGAGCTTGAATGAATGAATTCCAACCAAAAATGAGAGCAAGGAAGGGATTTTTAATGCATGCAAGGGTGGAAAAGAGTCATTACATCAAAAATCTTAATGCTAGGACACGTTTCGAGAGAGCCAAGATTCTAGATTCCCTATTTCAAACTCAAAAAACTGCCAGGACACTAGCATGCCGTGTAGGCGTCCAAGGCCTAGATTTTTGGGAAATGTGTCGTCAGGATTCTATTGCTCTACCACAAGTCCTCATGGAGTCAAAATTACAAAATTTTGACTCATGGTATTTTTTCATTAATGCTCTAAGGTGTCACAAATGTTAGGAAAAAGTGCAAAAAATGTGGAATTGCCCCTAGGTGCAATTCTATGACAATACACATACCAAGCTTGAGGGGCCTATTTGATGTTGTGTGTGTGTCGAATGTGTAGAGAGTTATTCTAATGTCAACACAAACCTTAATGAGACGGTTTACATTCAAATTCTAAAGCAAGTAAAACTAATCTATTCATAATACAATCAAACCTTTCAAATACGTATCATTGTTCTCTATTTCTAGGGATTTACTAAACCGTTTGGCCCTCATATTTCTAGGGGCACAAAGGTTGTTAAAATGACTAACTAGAAAATGTGATTTGATGCTTAATATGAAAGATAAGATGATTTCTATGTGCAAATGTGTGGTGAAAGGATTAGTGGTATGCAAATGTGTGTTGGAATGATTAGTGGTATGCTCCTAAATGAAACAAAACAATGGAAAGGATAATGAATGCAACGATAAACGAAGGATGATGTTGATGATAGACGAAGAAGTGGAGATGAGTGAGATGATATAAAACTATAGTGAACTATCCATGATTATGTATATGCTCAAATGAAACAAAAAAACAAAGTAACCTAAAATGTAACTATGATGCAATGGGGATGATAAAATGTAACTATGAAACAATTAATTAATCTAAGATAAGAATGCAAAGTAACACATGATATGAAAACTAAGTATAAGACTCCATGAAAGCTCCAAGCTCCTACGAAAAACCTATATGGTAACAATGCTCAAAGTGTGGATGAAAAATGACATTATAACACTATTCCAATTTGTATTTCAAAATAGCATTATAACATTACTCAAAAGGTGGATGATAAATGCTAAGGAAAGAGGGTGTATTTATAAGGTTTCTCAAGCATTTTTTGAGGTGGGACCCATCAACGGTCTAGATTCGAAGGAGAAAAGATAGACGGTGGAGATGAAAGGAATCAGAATGTTGTCCCCTTGACCAAGGACAACATGCCATGTGTGTGAAGAGAATCCTTTGACCAATTGGAAGCATGCCAAATGTATGGTATTCCAAGTGTGTGAAACAAAGACCCATGTGCTCCAAATTTGTTGGAAGTGTGGGGGAATAAAGCCCATGTGCTTTTTCTCATTGGTGGAAGTGTGTGAGGATAATTCTAATTAATAATTAGGCTTATTTATTTTCATGTGACTTTTATGAGGTGGCACACAAAAATTTGTAGAAATGTGCTCTAATTCTTAATCAGGATTAGGGAAGATTAATTAAATAAACACATTTAGGGTTTTTTGTTTATTTAATTTAGAAGAATGTGAATTAGGAGAATTAAAAGGAAAGTGAACAATATAGATAAAGTAAAACCTTATTTATATGTAGTTGAAGTATTAATCAGATAGTTGTATTTAATTAATTAGACGTGATGACCGTTTTTAGGTGTATACATTTTGCCCCTCTTTGAAGTGATGTGTTTACACATTACTTCAAAGAAGATTTTGATGTCGATGCTCAGATGATGCAATATTTTGATGCCCCAGATGATGAAAGATTTCGATGCCTCAGAAGATGCAAGATTTTGATGCCCCAGATGATGCAAGATTTTGATGCCCTAGACAATGCAAGATTTCGATGCCCTAGATGATGCAAGATTTCAATGCCCGAGACGATGTAAGATTTTGATGCCCCAGGCTTTGAATTTTAGGTATTGATAGATATTATGCCCCCTCAAGAGATAAATCGACGAATATAAGGATGTGAAAATGAAGTGTTAAATGATGTGATAAGTGTTGTGATGATCCAATGATGATCCATTGTCGATTTGGTAAAGGTTTGATGTCAGAGACGATTTATCTCTTGAAATTGAGTTGCAAGCTCTTTCTTTGAATAGTGTTGATTAATTACCCCTCCTTTTTGGTAAAAATGGGAAATAAATCCCGCCATAATTCCCTCCATTTTACCCCTAAAAGGTGAAAATGGTAAAAATGGGATTCATTTTTACATTTTTAGTTTTGGAGAAGTTAAAGATTGGAGAGCTTAGAGAAAGATGGTGATCCCATACCACAAGCATCGTTTCAAGCGTCTTCGCCAATCTGATCAACCTGCTGCCTTTGGAGCTATAGTACGCTTTATGAGAAACCTCTTTGTTAGTCCTTTTCTTGCTATTTAGAAGCATTTTGAATGTCATAGATAGATGTTGTAGAATATGGGATGTCATTTATGCATGTTTGGGTGATGTTTTTTTTATCATTTTTAAGTGTTTTTGAGCATGTTTAAGAGTTTTGGCGCCTTTGGGGTCCCAAGTGGCACCTTTTACAAGCTTGAAATTCAAGTTTTCATGTGTTTTAAGAGTTTTGGCATCTTTGGGGTCCCAAATGGCGCCTCTTGCAAGTTGAAATTAATGTTTTTGAGTCTTTTGAGAGTTTTGGCACCTTTGGGGTCCCAAGTGGCACCTTTTGCAAGGGTGAAAATGCATGTTTTTGGGTGGTTTTAGAGTTTTGGCACCTTTGGGGTTCCAAATGGTGCCTCTTGCAAGCTTGGAATTCAATTTTTTGGCCTCCAACACTATTTTGGCGCCTTTGGTGTCCCAAGTGGCACCTCTTGCAAGCTTGAAAATGGAGGTTTTTGGAGTTAAACTCTGTTTTGGCACCTTTGGGGTCCCAAGTGGCACCTCTTGCAAGCTTGGAAAACATGTTTTTGAGATGAAAACATTGTTTTGGTGCCTTTGGGGTCCTAAATGGAACCTCTTGTTACCTTGGAAAGTTGTCATTCTTATTGATTTGAGGTGGTTTAGCTTGTCGTTTGACCCGTTTTGTGGGGTGTGATTGTGGAAATCCCTCAGGGTGATGTTCGCAAGATGTCCTTAAAGTCTAGGAGTTGTTGGTTTGTCATGTTTTGGATTGATTTCAGTCAAATTGTGGTATGTGCAGTGTTCGATTGATGTTTTGTGTGATGATTTAATCTCATGATAAGCAAGAATCAAATGATAGAACCAGTGTTGTATCGTCCTCATGATAGGTGAGGAACGATAATAGGATTATTAGCATATTGTCCTCATAATAGGTGAGGAACGATGGTAGGATTGATAGCAGATCATCCTCATGATAGACGAGGAATGATGGGTTGATTGATAGTAGATCATCCTCATGATAAGCGAGTAACGATAGCTTGATTGATAGTAGATCATCCTCAAGATAGATGAGGAATGATGGATTGATTGATAGCAGATCATCCTCATGATAGGAGAGGAACGATGGGTTAATTGATAGCAAATCATCCTTATGATAGGCAAGGAATGATGGCTGGATTGATAGCAAATTATCCTCATGATAGGCGAGGAACAATGGGTGGACTGATAGCAGGTCATGCTCATGATAGGCGAGGAACTATGGGTTGATTGAATGAGATGTTGATTGTTCTGATTGATTTGATTTGAATGACTGCACATTAGCTTGATTGAACATGACATTGATTGACTGATTTGTGTTTATGATTAGGGAGATGGAGATGTACTATAGTCTCGAAAGCGATTCTCGAAGACCTGGAACATGGTTCTCCGGTTGTCGTTAGCTGACTTAGAGATTATCTCCCATTGTGGGTTGACTTCCTTGTTAGACATACCACAATATAGAATCAACAGAGGTTTATTGATAGCTTTGGCAGAGAGATGGCACAGTGATCATAATACGTTCCATTTACCGACTAGAGAGATGACTATGACTCCTAAGGATGTCTATCATATTCTACACACCCCAGTGATGGGAGAGATAATAGTGTACGATAAGATAGAGCAGGGTGGTACAACTACATTGTGGAGATTATGTCAAGATGATCATGTTATGGGCCGATGGATCCCATGGACAAAGATGATTAGCAGATATGCTCCTTTACCGTGTGTGCTTTCTGGATTCATTGGTGGATTCTTTTGTCCTGATCATAGGTGAAAGGGATTTTCAGCAGGTTGGGGTTGTGTGCTATCACGGATGACACTTGATGGTATGAGGTATGCCTGGGACTCATGTATGTTAGCCCACTTATATCAAGATTTGCACAAGGTTGTTTATTACGGGGCGACGAGTCTATCATGTGGCATTACATTACTGCAGACCTAGGCATGGGAGCATATAGCTGTCACTCAACCCATGGGAGAGAGACATCGACCACCAGGGAGACCCTATGTTTTCAATTATAGTGGTCCACATTTCCAGCATAAGTTGGGAAATGTTGCTTATTGGAGGTGGGTTCTGGATGATTTGGAGACTGTCACATGGTTGCTGTACTTGGATTGTGAGCAATGGCGAGAGGATCCACTGGAGATGCGATATATGTTATTATCCTGCTATCTGATTGGGCAGACACATGTTTTTCTTGAGCGATACTTGTATCTACGAGTATGTCGACAGTTTGGACGGGTTCAGGGGAAGCCCATAGGAGTTGCCCATTGTGCACGACGATGGCAGGATGTTTTAGAGTGGGGCCCCTTAGTATCATATGAGACATCTTGTACAAGTATTATACCTTGACCCCTGGTTTATGGGATTATGTTTCGTATATTACAGACACTGGGATGACCAAGGATTATTCAGAGTTCTTTCACACACATCCCTTTCCTAGATTTACTCATCTAGAGGAGTCGATACCACCAGTTGATGGAGAGGGAGGAGATGACGAGGGTGGTGATGATGGTGGGGAGGGAGCTTTTAGAGGTGATGAGGGTGGTGCAGAGGGTGGTTGCAGAGGTGATGATCGTGGGGAGAGTGATGGTGATGTAGTGGGTGGTGGAGAGAGTGATGGTGGTGCAGTGGGTGGTGGGGAGAGTGATGGTGGTGCAGATGACAATCATCCATTGGATTTTTTAGTTCTGAGGCATAGGAGGAGCCTCATCGTAGCTTAAGAGGTGCTTCCTAAGATTTGGATTGGGATACCCTCACATCAACAGTCAGTACAAATAGCAGCTTTGCAGGTAGAGGTTCAGTCATTTCAGAGCGAGAGAGCGTAGGCTCAAACACAGATTGTGTCCCTTTAGGATGAGTTAAAATAGTGTTGGGCACATATTGATATTTTGAGGACTGATAGAGGGATAAATATGCAGCAGATACAACAATTGTAGGCATAGATGATCATAATTACTTCAAAGAGGGATGCATGCAGACACCAAACAGAGCAGGTTGAGGCAATTGCCAAGAGGATACAATAGATGACACCATCTGTAGGTACAATAGATTTCTTTAGAGAGATCAGACACATTTCTTAGGAGTTGTAGTTTTACAGAGGTAAATATCATGAGTTGGTTCCTCCTGAGCGACAAGAGAGTTTTGTACAGTCTTGTTCTAGAAGATCTCATTCTCGAACTGTGAGCATGGGTGTCACATAGCCATTGCCTAGAGATAGGAGAGATCCAGGTGTAGGTCCATCAAGTAGAGGGGGTACCAGTTCCATGAGAGCAACAACATTTGGTGGGAGCTTGACATAGCATGTTGTGATGTTTCGTAGACATTGTGTATACACCTATTGTGAGATTGAGGATGTGTTTCCCATGATATAGTGCCCTTTTGTATTTTGATGTATCTCATCCTATTTTTTTGGATATCCTTGTACACGTGGACATTATGACATTTTTGATGATATATGATATGCAGCGGTGATTATGATGCATTTGATTTCCCTATTATGATATGCAATGTTATGACTTTATTTAATTTCTATGTGATGATAATGATTAGGCAATGAATGTATTTGTGATCATGATTATGCCATGTGATGAGATGATTATGATTATGCAATGTGATGTGATTTATGATGTGTAATGCAACATGATTTGATTTGTGATGTGTAATGCAACATGATTTGATTTGTTATAATTATGCAATGTGATGAGATGATTATGATGTGTAATGCAAATGATGTGATTTATTATGATTATAGGATGCATTTGATTTCCATGTTATGATGATTATTCTGATGTTATGATATGCTATGGATGCAATGATGATTTTTGTAATGATGAACGATGTGACACAAATGATTATGCAGATGATTGAATGTGCACGAATTCAAATGTTGAGGGGGTTTTAGCTTAAATAAGTGAGTTTGTCCAACTTTCAAAAGTTGTGGGAAGACTACAATAGATTTATCTTTTAAGCTTCCTAACTCTAACATATTTCCCCACTTTCTTGGAAATCTGAAGAGACTCACTTATTCTGGCGTAGTGAATGACATGATTTTTGATGTTGGAAATGATATGAAATGTATGTCCTTTTTTTTTTTCTTTTGTATTTTTTGATGCAAATATTATGAGGGAATATATGAATGTAAATTATGTGAGAATGTTTTCTAAGATATGCAAATGATGATGCAACTATTGTGCAACTAAATGAGAATGATGTGTTTTTCTTTTTGGTTATTGTCTAGTGTACTCAATCCATTAATAATATAGATGACACCATTGTGAAATTGTTTCAGCATTGGAAAAACCCCATAAATACACATGCAATATTAACATGAATGCATTCTAACTTAACTATGCAAATCTCATTTTCAAAAGTTGTCATTTAGATTAACCAATTTTTCGTGCTTTTTATCATCATTGGCCTTTAAAATGTTGAAAGTGAGTACAAGCATCGATGGCATATTTTAGACCAAGATGACCTAAATACTACTTCCATGATGTTTTACAATTGTAGGTTAACACACACATCTAATTATAATTAAACCGAGATGACTTGAGCATTGCTTGTGTAAACAGACAAGAGTTAATATTTTTCCTATGCAAATTCAGAATGTCATCAGTGATACTTTGTAGCGCATGTCTAGCGGAAACTTGCATAGTAATAATGATGAATTCACAGACAATAGACAAAGAAAAATCATACTCCTTCCGTGCTCCTCTAGTTCGATACATCACTGAGGACTCAAGAGATATGATATCAAAAATCAAAGTAGAACAATTTGAACTTTCATGTTTAACGTGATAAACCCTTAATTAAGAAAGCTCATCATCCATTTGAAGTTTGTGTTTGTAACTTTGGTTCGACAACTGTTTGCATGTTGGTTCAAGCTCAAAGTTTATTTTCCCTTAGTGAGTGCATGATTTTTCCCCCAATACAGGGTGTAACATGACCACGAAAACCAAGACCTACCTAAAGACCTATCCTAGGGGCCTCAGGGGCTGATCAATAGATTAGCCTTGCCTACGTTATACACGAAAAGACCACATAGTTCGACTGAAGACTATATTTTTGAATTTTTGACTTTTTGACCTATTTTTGGATTTTGATATGTTTTGAATATTTTTTGGATTTTCGATATGTTTTGAATGGTTTTGGGTTTTGATATGATTTGAATTTTTTTGGGATTTTCAATATGTTTTGAATGTTTTTGGGTTTTGATATGTTTTGAGTGTTTTTGGGATTTTTGATTTTCTGACCTTTAGAATGTACAAGAATCCAATCTAATGCAAGACATGCCCCCAGTGTGATACAATAGGAAAAAATGATTTTTAGAATGAGTCGAGTAATTCCAGGGAATGCCATAATACAAACACTGGATCAAGCTATGATGTGAACATGGAAGCATGACAAATGTAGAGATGGAAGCATGATGGATGAACGCTACGGAGCAAGTCATGTAACCCAAGATAGATGGAGAGTGCTTATTTTATGCAAGGTGCCTGTTTGCTAGGTTTTCACCAAGGTACTTTCCCAAAGCACCACTGAAGTGGTTTTCACTAGAGGACAATCTTTTTTTTTCTTTACTATTTTTCATTCCTTTTTCTAATTTTTTTGGATTTTTGTATTTTTTTTATTTTTTTGGTATTTTTCCAGGACCTTTACCAATGCACTGGATGAGCTAGGTGCAAAACCTTTTGAGATGCAAGTTTTTGATGGGTTCATCAAACATATCCCCTACTGGCAGGGATAATTGATATGTTTCTAACCCAAAGACTGATACTATAACAAATGGACCCAGCCAGTTAGGTTCAAATTTCCCCTTCTTCTCTCGATCTTGTTGATTATGGGGATTTTCTTTTAAGACTAAGTCTCCCACCTAAAATGCTCTAGGTATTACTCTATTATTGTAGCTCCTAGATATCCTTTTTTGATAAGCTTTTAGGTGATCAACTACATGTTGTCGGCATTCATCCAATAGTTCTAATTCTTGTAGCCTAGATACTCTATAATCCTCGTTTGAAATCATCCCTTTAAGTGACACATGTAGGGATGGTATCTCAACCTCAATAGGTAGAATATATTTTGATCCATAAACAAGAGAATAGGGTGTTTCTCCTATTGGGGTATGGATATTGGTTCTGTAAGCCCATAATGCCAGGTTTAGTTGAACATGCCAATCACGTCTAGCTTCATTGATGATTTTCTTCAAAATCTTTAGGAAAGTCTTGTTTGAGGCCTCTGCTTGACCATTCCCTTGGGGATAGTAAGGTGTAGAAAACCGATGTTGGATATGGAATCTTTCACAAAGCTCTTGAACATCTTGATTCTTAAAGGGTCGGCCATTATCCGTAATGATAGATTGAGGAACACCATACCAAAATATGAGATAATTCAGGATAAATGAGGAGATTTGTTTCCCAGTGATGGTGATTAGAGGAACAACTTCAATCCACTTGGTGAAGTATTATGTGGCTATGATTATAAACTTATGTCCATTAGAGGAAGAGGGGTGAATCTTGCCTACAAGGTCCAATCCCCACTGGCAAAAAGGCCATGTAGCTGTGAAAGGATCTAACTCTTATGCTAGTGCATGTATCAAGTTTCCATGAATTTGACATTTGGAACACCTTTTGACATATTGAAATGACTCTTTCTCCATATTCGGCCAGTAATACCCCAATCATAATAATTTCTTATCTAAGGTTAAGCTACTTGAATGTGTGCCACAGATACCTTCGTGAACCTCTTGTAAAGCAATTTCAGCTTCATTACGTTTTAGACATGGAAGAAGAGTACCATCCAAACCTCGTCTATAAAGCACATTAGCTATTATGGTGTGGCGAGCTGCTTATCGAATAAAGTTTCATTTTTGGTTTTGAGATAAGTTAATTGGAAGGGTATTGTCTTGTAGGTAGGTATGGATTTCTCCATAGAGGGAAATTTTAGGGTTGACAATATGGCATATCACTTGGGAGTATGGATCTGCATAGGCTAGGTTGGACACTTGTTCTACCACTAATTCATAACATCTTCATTGTTCAGGTATCTGCAAGAGAGAAGCAATGGTGGCCATTGCATCTGCAACTTTGTTTTCTATTTTGGGAACCTATGCAAACTTGATCTCAACAAAGTACTTTTTGAAATCATCCAACATCCTCTTGTAGGGAAGCAACTTGTCATCCTTTATTTGATAGTCATCATTGACTTGGTTGATGACCAATTGTGAGTCACCATAGACTAACAATTCTGTGATTTTCTATTCAACAACTATCTTGATTCCAATGATCAATGTTTCATATTCAACTGTGTTGTTGGTGCAGGGGAACATTAATTTGTAGGATTTTGGAATTATGTATCCTTGCGGCAAAACAAACAAGTTTCCTACTCTTGATCCATGTTGTGTATAAGAGTCATCAAAGTATAGCAGCCATTGTTGTGTAGATATGGTTAGGACATCATTATCAGGGAATTCAATGTTCATTGGATTGTTATCTAACAATGGTGCTTCAACTAGTTGATCGGCTATGGCTTGATCTTTAATTGCTTTCCCTTCCACATGCTGGATGTTGAACTCACTCAATATCATGACCCACTTGGCTAACGTCCCTGTTAAAGCAGCTTTGTTGAGTAAGTACTTTAATGGATCAATTTTGGCAATGAGTTTGGTGGTGTGAGTCAGCATTTAGTGCCTTAATTGTTGTGTAGCAAATAAAACTGCTAAGAAGGCTTTCTCAATAAAGGTGTAATTGATCTCATAACCATTTAGGGTCCTACTGATATAATAGATGGCTCTTTCTTTTCCTGTAGAATCTTCTTGTGCTAATAAGGCTCCCAAAGATATCTCAGTTGTTGCAATATATAGTAATAATGCTTTTCCCTTGACTATTGGTATCAACACAGGCAGTGTCATTAGGTACTGATTTAGTTGACTAAAGGCAGCTTCACATTTGTCATCCTACTTGAAAGAGACATTTTTGTGTAATAAGTGATTGAAAGGATGAGTTTTATCAGCTAGTTGAGAAATAAATCTCCTGATGGACTGGAACCTTCCTTGTCATGATCTGAGTTGGCTAATGTTTTTAGGAGGAGGCATTTCCATGATGGCTTTGACCTTTGCAGGATCCACCTCAATGCCTTTAGCTGAGACAATGTATCCCAAAAGTTTAACTGATGTTACACCGAACACACATTTCTTGGGATTTAACCTCATCTTGAATTTCTCCAATCTTGTGAAGATTTTGTCTAGAATCTCTAAGTGTCCTTCTCTAGTGTAGGATTTTTCCAACAGATCATCTACATAGTCTTCCATAAAAGTATGCATCATGTCATGGAAGATGGTAGTCATAGCTCTCTGATATGTAGCTCTCTTGATCTTCGGGTGCTATCTTTATTTGGTTGTATCCTGAAAAGCCATCCATAAGTGATAACATTTCATGCCCAACAGTCAAGTCTACAATCAGATCAATGTTTGGTAGAGGAAAATCATCTTTTGGAAAGGCTTTGTTAAGATCTCTGAAGTTCGTGCATATCCTGATGCTCTTATCTGGTTTGGATACTGGAACAATGTTTGATATCCATTTGGCATAGTCAATAGATCTTATAAATCCTGCATCTAATAGCTTTTTCAACTCAGCTTTCACCAGAAGGGCGATATGGGGATGCATCTTTCTCAGTTTTTGCTTTATTGGTTTTGTGCTAGGTGGTAATGACAAATGATGCATAATGAGTTCTGGATCTATGCCTGGCATGTCAGCATATGACCAAGAAAAGTTGATTTTCCTCTCAAAGAATTTTGTGAAACAAGATTTCTCCTCTTCTGTCATGGATTTCGCTAAATGCAGGGTCTTCACTATCTCAGTTGTACCAACAGTGATGGATTGTGTAGGTTCTATTAGCACTAGAGATCTACCTTGATAGTTTTCTGGGAGAGTGTCAAACCTTCCATGTCTTGGTGCCTCAGAGAGGTTTTCACCTTGAGGTACACTCTTTATTTTTACTTTTTCCTTATTTAATAGTGCCACCAGGTAGTTTTCACTATTAGACCCGTTTCCTATATGTTTCATTTTGCAGCTAAAAGGTTTAACACTCCCTTCGTTAGGAGCTTCGTTTTGAGATTCAATGGTGGAACATGTGTCAGGGTTATCAGAACATAGTATTTTCATGAGGGAATCATCATTTGAAAAGGTGGGTATGTCGAGTGGCTCATTTTGATCCCAATCAATTATTTCAGGATGCATTAAGGACAAGGATTCATTAGATTGGTCAAGGTCATAAGGTGTAAGCATTAGGATAGCCATGTTATAAACTTTTCCAATGAGGTCTAAGATGTTACTCTCTTCCAATGTGTCTATCTCACTCGAAGAATGATCATCTTCACTTGAGTCAATGACATATTGCGATCCATATTCAAGTGGTCTAGAACCAAAACTTTGTCCTTTCTTACATATTGGTGTATACTTTTGGATTACATCAGTCTCTTTGTCATGGAAATATTCTTTAGAGAGGGAGTCCCATTCATATTCATTGGAATTTTTTTCATGATCCTCACTAGCCTGTAGCTATAAGATTCTTTCGACGGCTCTTTGAGTAGCTTCCTCTTTTAAGTCTTCCCTGTAGCCTAGTCCTATTTTGTCTTTGGGATTCATTGTGACAAGTTGTATTGGTTCACTGATGCTTTCTTTTCCTTTACCCAAAGGACCATTTCCCTCATATCCCATTTTTGTCAGGATTGTCTCACCTTTGCCATAATTATCTATGCATATATTGGACATTGATACCTATGAAGGTCCTTCATCTTTTTATAACCAGTTTAGAACATCCCTGTCTTCTGATTCCTATGCTTGGGTGCTTGCTTTTATAAACTTCCCATCAAAGAGCATGATGGGTTGTAAAGATTATTGTCTTGAAGTAGATGGTTTTCCATGTGACTTTGGAGACGATGAAAGTTGCAATAAGTATGAAGATTTCTCAAATGAGTATTCCCCCATGCCCTTGTCTTTTATTTGGATCTTTTCCAACTATTTTGATAAGGCATCAAATTGACTTCTATTGTTGCATGAAATAGATTCAATGACCCCTTTGTCTTTTGATTGAGCCCTTTCCTCATACTGTCCTAATGAAGAACCCATTGGACTTTCTTTGTTTGATGGATCAGAGTTGATGACTTCTCTATTATGTGGTACAAAGGCATCTTGACTTGATTTGAGTGCATTGCAATATTGGGGATTGTTAGAATCGACAACAATGGTGATCTCCTATCCATTGAAAGGAAATTTCAAGCACTAATGATAGGTTGATGGTACCGCTTGCATTTCATGAATCCACAGTTGTCCCAAGAGTATGTTATATTTCAATTCCTTGTCCAACACCTGACACACTATTCCTTTGATGATTGGTCCCACTTGAATGGGTAAAATGATCAATCCTTGAGGGGATCTTTCTTCATCATCATATGATTTTATGGTGATTTTCCTTCTAGGATCAATAGCATTTTCAGAATATCCTAATGCACAAACAAGATTGAGAGTGTAGATATTTAGGCCTGCTCCTCCATCTATAAGGACACATTTGATGTGACGTTTATGGATTAGGACTTTGATGTGGAGAGCAGTGTTATGCGGATGGGTGGTGGATGCATCATCATGTTTAGAGAATGATAAAAAATGAGGTGCAGTCAAATGTCCCACCATAGCTTGAAATGTACAGACTTCCAGATTGTTTGGTACTGTGGTGGCAACTAAAGCTTGTTCCAGGATTTCTTTGTGCATTAGTTAAATCTTGAGAATTTCCAATATGGATATTTGAGCGGGTATCTTTTGTAACTGATCAACGATGTTATATTGAGTTATAGGAAAAAAAATTATTTTGGATGTGGAAGGGGTAGCTCCTTTCAATGTTATCTTGGCTTGTCCTCTTGTAATCACATTGATAGGTGTATTGTCTTGATCATTCATGATTTTGATGACATTAATTCAATTGTCATTCGTGTCAACGTTAGTGCTTAGATTTCTAGGTTCAAGGTCATTGATTTGATGTGAGATAGTGTCATCATTGTGCTAAATTTTAGTAGTTTCATCCTTCCCTTGGCTTCCAATTTCAATGTCTTGGATGGAATTCCCAACCATCTCAATACAATGAATGGTAGAATCATAAACATAGTTTATATTCTTGCCTTTGGTATTCGATGTAGAGGAATCTCCCTTTTCATAATTGGGTAAAGGGTTCTTAAACACTCCCTGATCACTGTTTGTTTGGGCCCCTTCAATGTGTACCTTTTTTTATCAATGATATCTTGGATTGTGTGTTTTAATTGCCAACAATATTTCATCATATGACCCTTGTTTTGATGATAATCACAGTAATGAGCATCATTCCACCAAAATGGCTTGACTTGTGGATCCCAGTTTCATGCTTCTAGCACTATGATAAGCTTAGCTTTAGTAAGTTCCTTTAAGGTGGAATCTAAGGATTCTCCCAATGGTGTGATTTTTTGTCGATTGGAAGGTTTTGGAAATGGTGTTACTTTAGTCCCTGGAATAGTTTGATTTTTGTTTTGGCTAACATTTGGAATGTTGGGAGGATTGTTGGTTTGATTGGTCTTTGTGGCAACTGCTATTAGGTTGAATACGGGTTTGGTATTTTGATTTTTAGCTATGACCTCATTGTTGCCCATGTTCTTGTTTCGTTGCCAAAATTTAGGTTTTCCCCATTGTTGTAGTTGTTAGAGGAAGTGGATGAGTTGTTTTCATTGTATACCTTAATGACCCCTCTTTTGACTAAGGCTTCTTCGATTTTAATTTTGTTTTTAATCAATTTTTCGAAGGTAGGGGGACATTGTAATCCAACCTATAACTCATCTCATTGTTTAGGTTATCAATGAAAATCTCTATCTTTTCCTTGTTGGGCACAGGATGAGAATACGCTGCAAACAATTTCCTCCATTTTTGCAAGAAAATGAGGAAGGACTCACCCTTTTTCTATTTCAAGTTGCAAAGGTCTTTCATGGTGATATCATGTTGGATATTGTAAGAGTATTGAGTGAGAAATCTATTGACCAACTCTTCAAATGTGTTGATGGGGGGTGTAATATTTGAAAACCATTCAAGGCAAGTCCCTCCTAGACTTCGTGGAAATAGTCTCATCAAATAAGTTTCCTCATGCCCAAATTCTAGACTCATAGTTCAGAATTCCCTTACATGATCTAATGGATCAGTTGTACCATTTTATTTATCATACTTTGGAAATTCACTATGTTTAGGGAAAGGAATCATGTTGATGGATGGATTAAAGGGATAAGGAAAAATTTCCTCAATCAAGTATTGTTTTGAAGTTCCCCTTTGCATATCTAGAACTTGTTGTTGAAGGTTTTTCATTTGGTGAGTTAAAGTAACCATTTGTTATGTTTCCTTTTCATCCTTTTGGAGAGGTGCTTTTAAGATGTTGATATCAAATTTAGGGGGAAGTTTGACTCCTTGATTGGATAACATTAATAGGTATTTTTCCCCATCTCTTTCAAACATCTTTCCAAAAACTTATGGAAATTGGGGTCTTGTTCTGCTTGTTGGATATCCTCATTGTTTATTTCTTTGCCTTGAGTGTTGTTGAGTCCAGGAATAGGGATTTCTTCTGCGTCAGCCATGTTGCTAGGGATCTCACTATTTTGAGGTTCAATGTTGGGAGTTTCGATATTGAAAGCTTCACTACTCGGACTTCCTATGTTTTTCATTTCAAAGTTGGGTGTTCCAAGTTCCTTGTCCTTGAGTCTCCTCTTTTGTGATCTTGTTTGGATGGGCATACAAGTGTTATGATTTAGACTAAGCTTTGATCTTAGTTTGAAATAGTGCCAAGGATTACAACTAAATCAAATATAATGACAAATTATATTGATTAGACCAAGTTTGATTTGATTGGATGACATAGTTTCGTGATTAAAGGATGACAAATCTGGAAGATGAAACTAGGTTGTACAAGCAAAGATGTGATGGATATTGATGATTTAGCCACCTTGAAATGTGTAGATCTAGGTTTAGTTTGAAAATTTCCACTTGTATAGGTCTGTTTCAACACATTTAGACTTCTAAGGTATCTAAGGAATGATCTTGGACTCAAAGTTTTGACTCAAGAAATGTAATTAAGGTACTCAAAATGTTGGAAAAATCTTGGATTTTGACAATAGTACATCATGTATAACTCTAGATTGTTTTTGCACACTCTCTTGTATAAATTGAAGGTTAACCTTTCTCTAAAGTCGTAAAGCATAGAAAAATGTCTTTGTTGTTGTTTTGGACTAAGAGGTTTGATCTTTGGTTTTCTAATCTTGAACTTTCATGAAATCATCATGTAAACCATGTATTTTGACTCTGTTTTTCCTAAGGAATGGTTGAACACTAACGGAAGGATTGATTTTCTGAAGATGGATGGACCTAAGTTATTGACTTTTCTACCTCAATGAATGTAGTTCTGAATCAAGGTTTTAACTTTCAAAATGTTACATTTTTTATGGTGTTTTTTTTAGTTTTGTTTTAAAGAAACATCAAGCAGAATATACACTCCTAAGGTTGTGTAAGACTGTATTCTTTTAGATTCCATGTGGGTTTTACCCCAATTGCGCTATCTTTAGCGGATGAATTCAAAAGCTTGGCTGCATGGGCTCCCCCTTCTAGTGCACTCTCTTCTCAGGCTAACCAAGCTTTCAGTCCCCATGAAACTCCCATGGTGAACTGATCACCTCTACTAAAAATTGTGAGAATGTGGATGCCTTGGCAATGACCGTTGTTGCACCAAAGAATAGATAAATGATTTTGGAAAATCTACAACAAGGGTTTTAATGTGAGCATTCCATTCATGGGGGATAATCCATATGGCGAGAGTCCCTTTCGATCCATCTCATCAGAATTATCCTCGTGATACTTGAACTTTCCTCAAGTATCCACATTTATATCCCAGTTGGAAGTTGCTTGACTTTAGCGTGTTACCGATTGGGTCATTCCTTGGGTGATTACTTTTTTCCCACAAGGCAGACCCTCTAGGATAAATAAAAGAAAGCAAGTATACCCATAGTTCGATTGATCTTTCTTTCACATGAATAAAGAGAGAACTCATGCCATATACTCCACTTACACTTGTACATAAATAAGAATGGGATTAGCTTTTTGAATCACCTAGTTAAGGGAACAGCATATGCCTACCATTCATCACATAAAAAAGACATGGTGTTCATTTTCCTTTAATTAAGCTATGTTCCTAACTTAACCAAAAGGAAACATGATGTTCATTATCCCTTTACTTAAGCTATCTTCCTATCTTAACCAAAGGAAACAAGTAAATAACGTCGAGCCCTTGCAATATGTTAGTAGTTTATGTTTTAAGTCTTTGACAGTGAATCTAGGAAAACCTGCAAATGCACAACACAGAATGTGAGTTTCTGATTTTGGTGAAAAATTGTAAGAGGTGCCAAAACTCTAAAAATAGTGCAGAATGGTCTCAAAATAGGTGAAAAGGGTCCTAGAACAAGATGCAAGAGGTGCCAAAACTCTAACAAGAGGTGCCAAAATAGGTGCAAGAGGCACCAAAACTCTAAAAGTGTCCTAGAATGGTCTCGAAACAGGTGAAAATAGTCTTAGAACAACTTGCAAGAGGTGCCAAAACTCTAACAAGAGGCGCCAAAATAGGTGCAAGAGGTGCCAAAACTCTAAAAGTGGCCCAGAATGGTCCTAGAACAGGTGAAAACAATCTTAGGACAACTTGCAAGAGGTGCCAAAATAGGTACAAGAGGCACCAAAACTCTTAGACCAAGCCATAATGGTTTCAAAATAGCTGAAAATGGTCTCTGCACTACTTGCAAGAGGCGCCAAAACTCTAAAAATAGCCCAGAAATGCTTCAAATCAGCTCAGAATTACCTCCAAACCGGTGCAAAATGTTCCCAAGTCATAAACCTTGAACCTACAATCACCTACAATCATGAAATCATCAAAAAATTTAGCAATAAGTGAGGCAAAGGCCCCACAGTGGGCGCCATTTTGTGCGTGTGTCGAATGTGTAGAGAGTTATTCTAATGTCAACACAAACCTTAATGAGATGGTTTACATTCAAAGTTTGAAGCAATTAAAACTAATCTATTCATAATACAATCAAACCTTTCAAATGCATATCATTTTTCTCTATTTCTAGGGATTTATTAAGCCATTTGGCCCTTATATTTCTATGGGCACAAAGGTTGTTCAAATGACTACCTATAAAATGAAATTTGATGCTTAATATGCAAGTTAAGATGATGTCTATTGGAAAATGTGTGGTGAAAGGATTAGTGGTATGCAAATGTGTGTTGGAATGATTAGTGGTATGCTCCTAAATGAAACAAAATGATGGAAAGGATAATGGATGCAACAATAAACGAAGGATGATGTTGATGATAGATGAAGAAGTGGAGATGAGTGAGATGATATAAAACTATAGTGAACTATCCATGATTATGCATATGCTCAAATACAACAAAAAAGAAAACTAACCTAAAATGTAAATATGAAGCAATTAATTAATCTAAGATGAGAATGCAAAGTAACACATGATATGAAAACTAAGTATAAGACTTCATGAAAGCTCCAAGCTCCTACGATAAACCTGTATGGTAGCAATGCTCAAAGTGTGGATGAAAAATGACATTATAACACTATTCCAATTTGTATTTCAAAATAGAATTATAACATTACTCAAAAGGTGGATGATAAATGCTAAGGCAAGAGGGTGTATTTATAGGGTTTCTCAAGCATTTTGTGAGGTGGCACCCATACACGGTCTAGATTCGAAGGAGAAAAGATAGACAGTGAAGATGAAAGGAATCAGGATGTTGTCCCCTTGACCAAGGACAACATGCCATGTGTGTGAAGAGAATCCTTTGACCAATTGGAAGCATGCCAAATGTATGGTATTCCAAGTGTGTGAAACAAAGACCCATGTGCTCCAAATTTGTTGGAAGTGTGGGGGAATAAAGCCATGTGCTTTTTCTCATTGGTGGAAGTGTGTGAGGATAATTCTAATTAATAATTAGGCTTATTTATTTTCATGTGACCTTTATGAGGTGGCACACAAAAAGTTGTAGAAATGTGCTCTAATTCTTAATCAGGATTAGGTAAGATTAATTAAATAAACATATTTAGGGTTTTTTGTTTATTTAATTTAGAAGAATGTGAATCGGGAGAATTAAAAGGAAAGTGAACAATATAAATAAAGTAAAACCTTATTTATATGTAGTTGAAGTATTAATCAAATAGTTGTATTTAATTAATTGGATGTGATGACCATTTTCAGGTGTATACAGAGGCTATAGAGGGATTTCCTAAATCTAAAAAATAATAATTAACCTTAAACAAATCCTAGAGGTTATTCTATGTATATCTCCTCATCAAGGTATTTCTGAAGAAAAACACTTTTCACATCCTTCAGATGCACATCCCAACCATGTGTAGTAGAAATAGTAAGTGTGAATTAGATTGAATTCATCTTTGCCATGGGTTCAAAGGTCTCTATGTAGTCAATTCTAGCAACTTGTGAAAAGACCTTGGAAACCAAATGTGCCTTGTACTTATCAACCAACCCATTTGTACTCCATGACTATTAAGTCTTCTTCTTGTGTCACCTTATGTATTAATGATAAGGTAATTTGTGTCTTTAGTTTCCTTGTGTCATTGTGATGGACATGAAACTTATGTGTAGGTTAGTGTGTAGAGTGACATGCCATTTTTGTATCATGAATGATGAATTCATTCATATGCGGTTCTTTCTAAAAAAATGTTTTCCTAGCTAATGTTCTAGGTGTGTAGCTTGGGGCATTACATAAGTGCTTTATCTCTAGCTTACTAACTTTATAAAGGAAATTTTAAATTTAGAATGTGTCTATCATCCTCAAGATTAACATATGTTTATTTAATCAAAAAACCACTTGGTAAGGGTTACAACTTTGAGCTTTAAATCCATCCATGGAAAATATCATATTATATATCATCTAGCTAACCAAATCTATAATATTGTATAGATATGGGTTCCACTAGAGGGATGTGATAAAAAAATATGTTTTTGAGGCTTAGATTTTGAAGCTCTAGAGATATATCCCTAATGGTAGGTCCTTGAATAAAGTAAAATTACTTTACATTTACTATCTCTATTCTTCTCAAAAAAATTATAAAATCCCTCATCGATATCTTTCTCCTATAAATGCCTTTCCTTTTTGGTGTCCTCGCCTCTTTTCCTTTTGATTCCTCTTAAGGATACACCATGGCCACCCTTATCTTACATACCTTGAGTCATCTCGCTTGTTTCCATTTAGGTTGGGAGTGACTCCCTATATTTTATTTATACTTAGGGTCCATCACTAAGCCAACTTGCTAAATAGGGGAATCCATAGGACTAGTCATGGTGTTAATTGACTTCATGGGCCTAAATTTATTCATGTGTCCTTATATTTAATGGAATAGACAAGGGCTTTTGAAACTTAGATATTTATAAATTAATATTATAATCCCTTAGTGGAGGGGGGTCATACTAGGATATTTCTTGAACTCATGAACACATAATTTTATAATGATGAAAATCGATAAAAATAAAAAAGAAAAAAAAAATGTCTAAAATGATTTAATAGATCAAAGTCATAAGATTTTATGAATTTAAATCTACCATCTAGTGTAATGTAACTCATTATGGATAAATAAATTTCCTCTTAAGGGTGCTTCAAAAAACATTTTTTGTGACTAGAATGGAGTTTCATCAAATCCTCAACTGACATAAAAAAAAAAAAGGATATAACACCATCTCCTACTTTTTAATCCTTAAATTTTTTTTCTCCCATATTTGATAAACCCATAGCCTCCACAAATATTATCACCTTAAATACCATACCATGAAGACTATCCTTTTTATGCTCCCACCCCAAGTGGAAAAAATAATTTCTAATGGGCTATCACATCCATTAAAAATTTCAAGGAATTGATTCAAACCCGTTCATGATAATTTTCCAAATTTTGTATTTTATTTGAAATTATTATAGATGAGTAGCTAGACCCTATTCTATCACCTCCCATTTTTACAGCCCAAATTTCTATTTGCACTTACTTTTAACTTTTACGTTAAAAATATATTTTTGACATTAATATATATGATTATACGTCAGTTGATAATTTGATGAAATTATAATGTAATGGAAAATATTTTGATTATAATGATTATTAATTTTAATCAATGATTATGACAACATGGATAATGATAAACTAATTATTTGGATGGCCTTCTATGCTCAATGGAGGAGCAGATTTTACCCTCCCAAATGGAGAGGGAGATAGGGATTTTTTTAGTGGTGAATCTTCGCCAATTGGAAAATAGTTCATATTGGCCAAGTCAAAATTGGTGAATATATTGCAACCAATGGGGTGGTCAAATTGCCCATATTTTATGAATTATCAGTCCAATGCATTTTAATTCATTGTTAATTTATTTTATGAAGAAAATGCAATTAATATTTTTTCCATAACAAACTATGTGTTTCAAATGAACTAATTAATATTTCTACTTGGAATTTTAGAAGCATGTATTAAATCACCCATATATTCGCCAATACTATTTAAACAACATTATGTGATCAAGACACATTTTTCAAATATCATTAAATGTTCACTACGCATGAGGAACCATTTCACCAAAAAAATTTACAAATAATTACATATGAGGACCTATTTTTCTAATAACATGAAAAATAATTACTTTTGAGGACACATTTTTCTAATTACATTAAAAGATAATTATATATGAGGACTTGTTTCACCAATACTGTGATAACTCCATGCTAATCGTATGGCCATAATCACCTTGTATATTGTAACGTATGTATTCCATCGAGGTTTGATTTGCCCAACATTTAAATGTATTGTATAATCATGCAAGATTCACCAAATTTTTACTATACCATTTAAAAATCTCACAGAATTCACCAAATATGGATTGATATAAATAAAATCAAAAATCTAATTTATTCTTACACATTTTGTATAGTTCTAAACTTGTGAGCTCTTGATTCAGAAGTTTGACATGGAACCTTGATCATAGTCAAGTTACAAACTTACAACTACAGGCATTCTTGCATTAATGAATACAAGTCAATGAAAACCTAAAGTTAAGTGATCATGTCTTCATAGTTCTGTAAGATTTTTTATCTCTTTCCCATTCTTGCTTCAATCTTAAAGATGATATTGAGTAGGAAATGGGATATATATACTCTATGTCCTTAAACAAGAAGACATTTTTCCATCTTTCATTCGAAGTGAGAGATCAAAATGTCAAGCATCAAGTACAACAAAAGTAAGCATCCTCAAGGTGGTGAAGGGACTTGGAGGCCATCAAAATGCCCAAAATGTAGAGTTACCATAAACTCTTACTTTGACAATGTTTCTAATCCTTCGGATCAAGATGGAGCTACATCATCAAATCTTGCACCAAATATTAATGAAGAAGGCATTGGAAATACCTAACTAGAAGATGGGATTCAGTTAATTGAGTCAGATGAGGATGACAATGCCACATAAGATGTTCCAAGGGATACCTTGGTTAGCCAGAACAAGTTAATTGACATGGATAAAGTGGAGTGTGAGTGGGATATGACAAGGAATTTTTAGATTGATTGGGTGTCAAAGTACCCATTCATTGAACTAGTGAAGAATGCAAACAAAGATGAACCTCCAATAGAATGCAAGTGTAAGATTTGTAGTTGGAAATGTAAAAGGGACAATAACTTGCAACTAAATCTTGACACTATAGAAAAGTATATCAGTAAATTTTATAAAAAACAAGTCATAGACAGAAAGGAAAAATTAGTAGTAAGATGGAAATCAAAGGAAGAATGTCTTCATGTTAAGTATTCCCTAGAATATGATGAGAATATGAAAAAAATGACAAATATTGTTGCATGTGGAGGTTTAGTTGAAGCTCAATTTGGAAAGATAATGGCAGGAGCACAATTGGAAAAAACTGTTCAGCTGAGTGTTGTTTTTCATATTTTGTCTAGAGGGTGTCATGTGACAGACTACCAAGAATATAATATTTTTTTATATTTTTGGGGGGTTCCTAACTTTCTTAGCATACAATGGTCAATAAACGCTAGATGCTAATGGGTAAGTTGTCTTGCTGAGGTGGAAAAACAAGATTTATAGGAGAAAATAAAAAAGTCAACCAACCCCTTATGTTCTAGAGCAACCTAAAGAAGAGATGCTTGTAGAGGAAGAAACAAATGTTTTATCTTTCGTTATGTTTGAACAAGAGCTTGGGAATGACAAATCAAATGTGATAAAGGAGGCAAATGAGGCTGTAGATGAAGAGTAGACTTTTGGTCCACACAACACAATCAACATGATGGAGAATGGAAGTGTGAACTTGCTGCATTTAGCCATGGAGGAATATAGACTACAGCTGCAAAAGGCTAACCAAGAAGAGCAATGTACAGTCTGGAATGAAGAAGGTGTTATTTTTCCCACTCTAAATTCTATCTTAGAGCAGCAAGAAGACATCAATTAGCTGCAGGTTCAAGAGTCAAGACAACAACATGAAGAGACTAAAAAGGGTGATGTGGGTCATGAGTCCATAGCTTCATTTGTTGAGCTTCCATGTTTCATTGAGTGTGATGAGGAAAGCATAAATTTGGTCATAAGTCAGCAACATGAGGTTGAAGAGGAGTAGTGTACAACTGGATTTGATACTTTTGAGCATGTTATGCTTGAGAAAGTTGATGCTGAGCTATATGAAGAAGTGTGCACTGATATAATTGAACAGTTTTTCTCAACATTGGATGGAAAAGAATCATAAGAGGTTGAGGGTTATGATGATCTTGAGCAGCAACTTGTAGAGGTGATGAAACAATAGGAAAAACCTCATGAACTTGATTTGCAAAATTGTAACTGGTTGGAAGAACTTCCATTCCGTTGTATAGAAGAACTTGAGATTTCATCACCACTTGAATTGTTGTCTTCTTTCCTTGAAGAGGACAAGCTTGAATCAGGATGTAATTCTTCTAGTAATGATGAAAGTTATAAGCAACTTCCATTCTAGTGCATAAAAGAGCCTGAGGCTGATGCGTTGATTGAAGATGTGATGGAGGAAGCTATCTCATTGTTCTCCGTTGAAGAAATGAGTGTTCATTTGGGAAAGCATGAGCTTACTGAGGAGGTTTCCATTTTTTCACCAAGTCAGCCACAGGGATTAGGCTTTTCCAGTTGGCAAGGTGATAAAGAGGCCGCCCATGAGCAAGAAATCAGGAAGGAGAGCTCAATTTTTGTCTTTACAAGGGGTTGTCCGATCAAAGATTTAGCTCAGATGGAGCTTGATAAAGCGCCAATGGTTAATCAAGCACTTACACATGGAGCCACAGCTGAAAGTGGCATAAGGGATGTACTTGCAGTTGAAAAAGAGTGTGTTCAATTTACTTATCCTCCTTTGAATACAAATGCATATGATCAGTTTAAGGAGGTAAGTGAACTTGTTACCCTCTTTCATGAGGCAGTGTATTTCTTTTTTAAACATTTTTTAGTGTACCATCTTTATTCAGCTGCCATTAAGCTTGAGAGCCATTGCATATTGAAAATAAAGGGTAGCTATTTCAACCATCTTGTGAATGGTTGTTTGACCAATTTCTCACTGGTTAGTGTAGGGTAGGTTTAGATGCAGTTACATTCCCTAAGTGTTGTCCCAGCACAGTAAATAGTGTTATTTCAATTTTTCCTATTTTCAATAAGTTTTAGTGTCCTGATCTGTTTCCTGAGTTACTAGCTATATGCAAGGCTACTCCAAGTTCATTCCTCAGTTTTCCCAATGACTCTGTTCCCAATGGATAGGCCTAGGCTACTGGTTTCCATGTTTAGCAGGAAAACATCTAGCAAAGGTTGCCATAAATGTTACCCAATTTTCACCTATGGGCTCAATTAGGCAGGACAAATTATGTTTTAGATGTTCATAAGGGCCAAATGGGACATTTGTATTGAGGGTTAGTTCATGCATCTGATGAAATTTCACAAGGAGCTAATTTGAAAAGTATGCCTCAGTCAGATTTGGCATAAAATCCATCAAAGAAGAAAAGTCAGCAAGACCCCTCTGTTGTCTTGCCGACTAGCAGTGCGTTCTATGTGGTTGAATAAACCAGTCACCAAGACATGCGGGTCACCATAAGTCTTATGTGTCTCTTTGCTTGGGATGTCTTACCAACAGTAGCTCACAAAGTTGGCGCCAAGGGAGACAGTTTGCTTTCAGCAGGAGGTCTTGGCGATCATATGGAGTCTCAGCGAAAGGGAGTGGTCTCAGTGTAGTGTCTCACCGACACATGGGTGTCTTCCCGAGTGGCCTCAACTTGCCAAAGGTTTGTCATCTCGCTGAGAAGTCTTGGCGACCGCAAGGAAGTCACACCAAAGAAGGATGTCATCAGGTGAGGTTTCACTAAAACTAGGTGGCTTTGGGGTGACATCTCGCTGATGAGGGAGAGTCTTGTCGACATGGAGTCTCATCGATATAACCTCTCCCCGATTAGCGAGGTCTCACTGAAAGATGAAACTCTCGGTATAATGATAAGCTCAGGGAGATATCTCAGTGACTTTTAAAGGGTCTCCTCGACAATGAGATGAGTTCACTGTGACATCTTGCCTTCGGCATAAAGTCTTGCCGACTGGAGGTCTCAGCAAAAGAGGTTGGTCTTCATCGTGATGTCTCACCGACCCGATGGGGTCTTGCCAAAGTGGAGTGAGCTCAGGGCAAAGGAAGGTAAAGTCACCATGATGTCTTAGAGAAAGTATAAGATCTTGCTGACCAATGAAGGGTCTCAATATTTTTTTTTTCCTTTAGCAGGAGGTCTCACCAATAGCAAGAGGTCTTGCCGACATAGATGACATTGATGTAATGTCTAGTTTTGGGATGATGTCATGTCGATTGCAGAAAGTCTCGGCGAAAGGAGGTGCTATCTTCAGGATATCTCGTCCATGGTTGTTAGTCACGTTGATATGTTTTGTGCCTTCAGTATAACATAAAGAGCTCGACATGATGTCTCAGTGACTAGCGAAAGTCTCAGTGAACATGTATGTCAATAGGGAGATTAGATTGTGTTTGCCATGACCTCCTGCCAACTGATCAATGTCTCGCCAAAGTGAAGCGACATCGGCAAAAAAAGGATGGCCTTGCCGTGATCTCTTGCTGACCCAATAGGGTCTTATTGAAAGAAAGTGAGCTTGGGAGAAGGAAAGGAGCTTGCTATGACCTCCTACCGACTGATCAATTTCTCACCGAAGGTTACACTTTCGATGTGACATCAATGAACTCTTGCTGATATGGTTCCTAGGGTTGAGATCAGGGAGACTCTGAGAGGAAGTTTTGCGCTCAGCATGAGGTCTTGCTGAAAAGTGAGGTCTTAGTGATGGAAGGGATATTGGTATGACTCCTGAGGGCTCGCCATGTTGTCTGGCCAAAAATGATTGTCTCGCCGATGCTATTCTGTGATATCAATATGACTTTTGTAACTTGCTATGTGGTCTTGCCAATCATCATGAGCTATGTCGGTAACCACTGAAGAGTCTAATCGCATCGGGGAGACACTTCTAGTGTCTCACCGACATGCAATTCTAATGAAAAGCTTTTGACTGCCTAAGGTAGCTTGTGTGGCATCTATTCGACCAATTAGAGGGAGCTACAGGTGGATCATTGGCAGCTTGACCGGTGCCAAGAAGATCAACAGGGTGAAGGCAATGTGGATCAGCTCTAAGCTCTGAAGCATTCAAAGCAGCTCGACAAGGGATTCAAAGATGGACACGAGGACCAGAAGTGAATGCATTAGCTACAAAAGATTTGAAGGCTTCTCCTGGAAATGACTCTTCACCAACATGGACAGCAGGGATACACTTGAATGCAACATTAACTTCATTTGAAAGATCTAGGGGAGATCTTTTTGAAGACGGATATTTTTGTAAGCCCAGAGGGGCTGACACACTTTTGTATATATGGCATTTTTTCCTTCCTGTAAGGGAGTTCTCATTATGCTTTTTGAAAGTCTATGAATTTTGCAATCCTTTCTGAGATTAGCAAACTTCTGTAACTCATTTTGGAGCATGATATATAAAGTTTACCTTGGTAATTGTTGATGTTCAGATTTCCATCTTGTTCTTGCAAAGTGTTGTGCATTTCAGGTTCATGATCAAGTTATTTTGTGAATTTCTTTTATTCCTTCATGACTTTATCCTTCGTTTTCATGCCTTCCTTTGGAAAAGTATCATTAGTCAAATCACAAACTGTGTTTACATAATCACATATGGATTCTAGTCTGTAAAAATTATTTTCCTCTTTGGAAAAAGTGTGTGAATCAAACCTGTTGGGACATATTAATACATAGCTTATATAGATTTGATGTGTAATCTTATGTTCATCATTAGTATTCAAGTGTAATCAAAGTATCTCATTGTTCTTATCAGTTCGGTGTATCACCATAGCATTAGTTTTATTTTTATGTATTCTCCTTCTCCCTTTCCCTTTACAAAATTAGTAGCTTAGGTGACACCAAAGGAAGTCGACCTTCTCTGGAGGTTGACCTCTGTCTATAAGTGACCCACAGCTTTAGAGGTCTTCCCATGTTACACTAAGGTGTTGAACACCAGGTTCAACAAGGGTGCAACTTCAGGGGATAACACTCTTACTTTGACAATGCTTCTAATCCTTCGGATCAAGATGGAGCTACATCATCAAATCTTGCACCAAATATTAATGAAGAAGGAATTGGAAATACCTAACTGGAAGATGGGATTTAGTTAATTGAGTCAGATGAAGATGACAATGCCACATAAGATGTTCCAAGGGATACCTTGGTTAGCCAGAACAAGTTATTTAATGAAAGGTTATTCCTGCATAAAAATTTGTTGCTTCTCATAGTAATTGATGCATGAACTGTAACTTGATCATTGTATTTTTGTTATTATTAAGTTACACGCCTATATGCAAATCTATCTTGTGTGGTGATATGGTTTATGAAAGCATTCCAATGTTTCTCTTCAATGCAAAGAGGCTCTATACTTCATTTAAATGTAATGTGAAAAATATAAAGTAGAGCTAAACAAAACATGAAATTGATGAGTGCAACATTGATGCTTTTAATGGCTGTTATCAACATTCATGAACTTTGTATGAAACTTGTAAGTATATCCTCCTTGATATGCCGAGCTCAACCCTTGTGGGAGCCCGTTTTGCTCCACATATCTGATGAAATTATCTTGAACATGATGAACCTGTTCCTACACACCGAAACAAACATATTAGCAAAATAAAAGAAGTTGAAAACTTCCATTGAGTTACTTTTTTCCTCTTGATTTTTTTGCAATTATCTGATGGACACCTGATCAACTGTATCCTATATTTCTATTGGTAGCGTAGGTATATGATAGGATTTGATTCGTCATCGCTTAGAGACCATCTCTAATGTCATTTTTTATCTTTCCTGCAGATACTTTTAGAGTTGGAACTGGAGCTAAAACTGGAAATGGAGCTAGAGCTAGCATCACAACTATAAATGTCAACTGTCAATGATTCGTCATTCCAGGCAATGACGAATCACCTTCTACCCTATGCTTTCATTATTTTTAGTTGTATAGCATACAATTGCTTATGCATCCTTTATTTGATTGTAAAAATCAAAATGATTTACTCCCACGGCTTGTGTGGGATTCAACATTTTTTACAAAATGAATAAAAGCATTACTATGCAAATTTTCTCAATTTTATGTTTTAAATGTTTGCACAACAAAACTATGATTCATATGTAAGATTATCTCAATGATGATCAATGAACACCTAATCAGCAAAACATGAAAATTTTCTGTACCTATAAATGATGAACTTCATTTAGCTCTACCTGTTTGAGCTCGAAGTGAAAAATAGGTAACAAATTGGTGACCTCTGCGGAGTGTTTTCCTACTAAACATCATAGACCAGTTGTGTAGCTTATCCATTGGGCATGGAGTCTGTTTTTGATTTTATCCTCTAAAAACCTTAAAACTCAGCTTGAAACCAAACCAACTAAAAGAGACTACTGCAACTCTGTTTAGGATAGAGTCTGGAAACCAATGTGCAGCAAATGCACCTTATTGAAAGTGAAGTAAAATTGAATGAAATGTGCCAGCAGGCACTTATTGATAGCAAAACAGAAAACTCTACCCTACCCTACACTAACCAAACAGTGTTAGTGCTCAAACATGACCGTTTACTAGCTGTGAGAAATAGTTTCCCTTCCTCAACAACAAAGGATGCTTCAAATCCATAAGATTAATCAAAAAGAAGTATAGACATTTGATTAACTGCGACAAAAAAATCTGAAACATCTCAAAAGGTGTGCCTTCCTCATTTGTTTGACTACCAAAGATATTATTTTGAGGCATATAGTTGGGATTAACTTGCTCCTCCGCAGTTGCAATCACATGCCTTGGAAAAATTAGGACTTGTTGTAATTCTGTAGACTCCTCTTTTGATAAATACCTGATTGGACACCCCTTTGAAAGGATAAAGCTTGACCTCTTACTGTTGTCTTCAAGTTTATAAACTGTTGGCACTTCATCTTGCTGATTAGACTACTCCACTGCATGTAGTGTAAGATTTTCCTTTTTCCTTCTTGCTTCCTCAATTTCAATCTGAACTGAAAGAGTTGGTTCACATAAATGAAATGAAGGAATGTGTGGCTCTTTGATCTAAACAAGCTGATTGCATACTACTGGCTCATATGGCATTGAACTATCATCAATGTTAGAGCAAAAATCCTCTATGATATTTAGGAAAATACTCCCATCTGATTCATAATTGTGAATTGGATTCATATGAGTCTTATCACCTTGTTGCTCAAAGGTAGACACTACTGTTAATAAACATGTGTTGTCTTCATTTTCATTAATAAATTCAGGTAATTGCTCAAAAAAATTAGCTAAATCCTAAGATTCAACATCCATCTCCTTGTTTAAAACATGCTCAACCTGATGCTGATTGTCATCTAAGTGCAAAACAAAGTACTCAAGATCATTCCAAAATATGGCTTCTTCACAATCCTCACTTGTGTTTCCTTCTGGAATTAGATGAGCAGCTTCCAACTCAACCAACAACTCATCACATTGTTTGTCATCTTCCTGCTCAATACAGGAAGGTAATTCATCAGATAAGAACATGAAATCAACACCTTTAATACCTTTTACAAGCTCCTCAACCTGCTGTCCTGATTGATCATGTTTTTTCGCCTCCTGTTGTAAGTCTACTTTGCAAATGGTATCAGGGCATGCATGCATAATTTGGCTCTCTTGAGATGACTGTTCATGAAGACCCATAGTTGGATTTGTCACATGTACTTGACTTTGCAATAGAAGAGGATTTTTGAAACTTGGAATGGGAACCTCTTGAACTAGATTTGGCATTTTGAAGTTTGGATGCTTGGTCCAAGAAGGCTGCCATGGTTGTTCAGTACATTGATGATTTGGTTCAAGCTCTTGTTATGACTGAACATGAGAGTTCATGGGGGCCTGTAGGGACTGAACTATTGAAATAGAGGGAACTTGAGGAATCTCTTGAATTTCTTGAAGGAAAATAGGCATTTCATATGGCTGGTCTTGAGGATTAACAAATTCAGGTTGCACGAGCATAGACTCTTGTATTGGTAAAACATCTCTAAAACTTGGAACCTTGATTTTAAAAGGGTTAAGAGACTCACTTTGCTTGAAACTTGGAAATTTAAAATTATGAACCTCCTCCTGAACAGGCTGATGTGAAATATAAGGAGCTACTTGGACCTCATACCTCTGTGTTTGAGCAAGCAAAAGCTTCATTTTTTCCTCTTTTGTTGCTAACTCCCTTTTGAGTTTTTCTTCAAACTGTTTCCTCTGTGTCAGTAATTCTTGCTCATGAAGGTAGGCGTGATAAACCATCTCTTCTTGTTGTTGATCGTAATCGTGCTGCCTCCTAAACTCTTCTATCTGCTTTGTGATGTTTGACAGTATGTCCTTCATGTTATTCATGTTATTCTTCATATAATCAACCTCTTGGAGCTGATTTTGGATATCTAAATGTGGATTCGAAGGCTGAGCAAGGGTGGGTGGGAGGTAAGCATGTTGAGGATGCTAATAGGTTGTTGTTGCATGGCTATTTGAGATAAAAACTAGTAGCATGATTGGCCTGATATGGCTGATAAGGATGTGGATTGGCATGACTTTCATGAAACAGAAGTGGGTATACATGCTGACTATAAAAATATATCATCTCTACTCATATAAATGCCGAAAATTAGAATATTAAGCTTGAACTTGAAACATACCAGCACTGAGTCTTTTGAAACCAGTAAATATGCTCGGAGTCGCCAGGTATAAAACTGTACCTCTGAAAGGTGAAAATATGTCATTGTATATACTAGGACAACAACTTGTATCTTTGAATTTCTTCTCTAAAGTGATCTTCAGAGTCCCACCGGGCATGCCAAAAACTGTTGTCAATTAGATTGCACCCGAAATGCTTGAATATTGAAATTCAACAATCTATTGAAACATTGGTACTAATTCCAGGTGGGTATCCTATAAGGAATTAGACCTCCAGATTCTAGGCTAGTTCCTATTTAATCTTCTTGTTAATAACTGAGTGATTTACTGGAAAAGGGAGAAAGACTAAGTCTAAATTCTAAACTATGAAACTTTAACTATGGTGATGCACCGAAGAATTCAATATGTAGACTTGACTCACAGAACAATTACTCACTATTTTCATTTGCACAACTAGATCTGGAAGCTTAAACACTTGAATATTTTAAACAAAGGCTTTTAAAAGAAACAATTATAGAAGGAAAATATGATTCCCACAACTAGACTGTTCAATTATTGATTAACACAATGTTTAACTAGTGGACTTAAACTTGTATGCATACAAAATTCATTAAGGAGACAAATATTTAAAGGTTTCATAAATTGCAAAACACAATAATCAATCCCACATGACAATGATGCTTGAAACTTGAAGGTGAATTCTAAAATATTGAAACTTAAAGGAATCCTTTGCAATAACACAATTTGAACCTGTAAAAAACATTGTTGTATTAATCTATAAATAAATGTTGAGTTACAAGATGATTCATTTTGCAGAGTGCAAAGGCTGAAAAACAAGAACTGAATTGAAAAAGATAAACTTTTTCAATATATACAATATGAAGGCACTACAAAGTGCATGAATAAGCCACTGAAAGTAATCGGAAAGTGAAAAAGATGACAATCCCAGAGTGAAATCTGAGCACAAGAAAAAATCTCTAAAAATGTGAATCAAACTCATGCAAAAATGAGTGAACTCTGTCTCAAACTGGAAGTCATAAAGCATGTAATTGATCTGCAACTCGAACTAGACTGAAATCCCTAAAAAAGTGGGCTAAAGCACACAAAAACCACCTCGTTTGTATCAATCCACCCATGCATATTTTAAAGTCCATCTTTCTCATGATAAATCTCTAGTTAACAATATGATATTAATTCTTTCTCCAGTTGACTTAATTTGTATCTGCATGGACCTTATGTTTAACTTATCATCACATGACATCTTTTATTTGCATGTAAATATGGCTAATTAATTAAATGATTTATAATATATCACTTAATTAATTACCATACATTGAGAATGCAAAAATAAAAGAAAGAATGATATAAAATTAAAATAGAAACCTTAAACTCTCATCTCACATCCTTCTTACATTATACCTAGCAAGAATGCGTTCACCATTTAGATAAATTAATCACTATGCATATCATCACTATGCATTATGACTTGAAGTCATGGTCATGGCTGTATAAACCAAAAATGATTCAAAATGATAAGTAGTTTTCATTTTTTGTGAAGGATCAAGTCATTATGCATTTTTCCTATTGAGATTCTTTAGAAACAGCAAAGCATGATGAAATTTCGAGCCTTGGCATCAAAGAACTCTCAGAAAACCCTACTCATGGCGGCCATGACTTTATCTGATGTACTCTATGTTATTTCTTTGTTTCTATTAATCTTTTCATTATTGTTGGCTCTAGCCACTATGAGAGCTAGAGTCAAAAGTTTGAAGCCATTTTCCTTTTGGAGCTCGAACCACATTTTTCAATTTCTGATGAGCACCATGGAGATTCTGAAAACAAATGTGTGATAAGTCATATTTCTTGAAAAGAAATGATTACTAATGAAAATATCATTTCAATTTTTTGCAAGGTTTTCTAAACTTGTGACTTCCTTCTTCTGCTTAAAATACTTGAAGTCCTCCTCATGGCACGTTTTGGACATTTCATTTCCTATTTTGAAGTCATTTACAGGCTCCATAGCCACGACTATCTTGATTTTTCTTTAATCTCTGTAAAATATGTTTTGTTCTAAACTCACAATAGGTTAAATACTTCAATTTCATGTGCTTTTAATGGATATACAGCCACAATTTTCTCCTTTCATCTGGGTATTTGTAATCTCATGGATAATTGAGATTTATGTTTTAAATGTGAGCTTTTACTTAGACTTGAAGAACCCTTTCGGTTTGTTCTACTGGGTGTTAATCTTCCTCATTGTATTTAGACTCTACAGGCTGCTCTTGATTATATCTCCATACTCAGAATTCTGAAGCTAGGAGCTTGCTTGAATTCAAAGAAACTATAAAATAAAAGAGTATATTTTTCCTTTTCCTGCAAAGAATTGAAGATTAATTGTCTTGCTTTCCGTATACCCTCTCATCTGAAAGTCAACATGATTATGATGGCCCAAGTTTTATTTTACAACCATGACTGTATCTCCTCTAACTGGATATCCTTCTATTGCGGGTGTATTTTCTCTTTAATCTTCACTACTGTAGCTCTTTTCATGTTTTTTGTGCTATCTCTCAAGCTCACTTGAAGCAAGATAATGAACATCTTTTGTTCCCCAAATCATGGATGTATTTTATGATGGAAACACACTCAACAATATGTGCTAGAGTATATCATTAGCTTGTAATTTTGTTGTCTTAAAGATTTTCCCAAACTGGGATAGACATTATATTTGTAGTTTTGACATGTACAAGTTGCAAGGTCTGTACCATATCAACCACTGTAGGGAGCACAAATGACTGAAACCATCCTTTGTAATTAGCAAGAAAATGAACATCTCTTTGAGCAATATGTCTTCATTCATGGCATTGGTTGTCCCTCAAATGACTGTTGCTCCTTTATATCTTGATAGATGCATCTCTTTCCCATATATTGAGACTTATGCCTGATATGAAGCTCTCATTATCATGAATGTTGTTTATAAATGGAATGTTGGAAAGTACACTTGAATGATATTTTCTGTTTGGTGATAGCACAATCTTCTTGATAGACATTGTCTTCCATGATATCTTGAAAATTACCGGTCGAAAAGACTATGCTTTCTATCAGTATTGGACTGCCCTCTTTTCATTTGCTTGAACCATTTATGAGATGAACTTTTTTCATATTCAATGAAAGGTTATTCCTGCATAAAAATTTGTTGCTTCTCATAGTAATTGATGCATGAACTGTAACTTGATCATTGTATTTATGTTATTATTAAGTTACACGCCTGTATGCAAATCTATCATGTGTAGTGATATGGTTTATGAAAGCATTCCAATGTTTCTCTTCAATGTAAAGAGGCTCTATACTTCATTTAAATGTAATGTGAAAAATATAAAGTAGAGCTAAACATAACATGAAATTGATGAGTGCAACATTGATGCTTTTAATGGCTTGATGCTTTTAATGGATGTTATCAACATTCATGAACTTTGTATGAAACTTGTGAGTATATCATCCTTGATATGCCGAGCTCAACCCTTGTGGGAGCCCATTTTGCTCCACATATCTGATGAAATGATCTCAAACATGATGAACTTGTTCCTGCACACTGAAACAAACATGTTAGCAAAATAAAAGAAGCTGAAAGCTTCCATTGAATTACATTTTTCCTCTTAATTTTTTTGCAATTATCTAATGGATGCCTGATCGAATGTATCCTATATTTTTGTTGGTAGCGTAGGTATATGATAGGATTTGATTCATCATCTCTTAGAGACCATCTCTAACGTCATTTTTTATCTTTCCTACAGATACTTTTGGAGCTGGAACTGGAGCTAAAATTGGAAATGGAGCTAGAGCTGACGTCACAACTGTAAACCTCAACTGTCAATGATTCGTCATTCCAGGCAATGACGAATCACCTTCTACCCTATGCTTTCATTATTTTCAGTTGTATATCATACCATTGATTATGCATCCTTTATTTAATTGTAAAAATAAAAATGAGTTACTCCCACGGCTTGTGTGGGATTCAACATTTTTTACAAAATGAATAAAAGCATTACTATGCAAATTTTCTCAATTTTCTGTTTTAAATGTTTGCACAACAAAACTATGATTCATATGTAAGATGATCTCAATGGTGATCAATGAACACCTAATCAGCAAAAAATGAATTTTTTTTGTACCTTTAAATGATGAACTTCATTCAGCTCTACCTATTTGAGCTTGAAGTGAAAAATAGGTAGCAATACCAATGGACTATTGTATGATGATTAGGCACTCTACCAAAGAAGTACATGTTACAAAGGAAGATTTTAACGACATTGTTAAATCTATAAGTGGTACTTTAAAATCTATTGCAAAACTTTTTCCATAGAGATTTATGAATGATTCCCTAGAGATGAATTACTTGAAGCCATGTCTATCCTCAATTTTGGATCCCATAAAACCATTAGAACTAGATTTTTTTTCATACAAAGGTAATTAACTTGGCTGAACACTTTTCAAAAAAAATAGAATATGATGGATAGAAAATAGGAGGAATTATAAATGAAAATAAGCTTAAAGCACAAGCTCACCATTTTGCAACAAGTATGATTGACCATTTTGACTCCATGGAGAATCCCATGAAAGTGGGATCAATAACAAAGGCTTGGGAAACCTTTGGTCAGAGTGAAATATTATGTGATTCATTATCAGAATATTTCAAACTTGTTGATTTATGTCAAACAATGATATTGGGGTCAGTGGAGGATGAGAGAGTTTTCAATGTATTGGGGTTTTTGAAATCAAAGCTAAGAAAAAAACTAGAAAAGATTTAGAAAATTTCTTGAGGGTGTATACAACTAGGTATAATGTTTGAAGTTAATTTCCTTTTGAAAAGGTGCTCACAATCTAGAAGTCCATATGTGAAAGAATAGGGTTGTTCAACACTTCAAAGGTTAGTGGCAATGGCACAAATGATAGTGACACAATGAATGTTGAACTTCAAATGTAGTTAAGTAGATGTACTCAGGGCAAAGAAAATGAAGACAAGACTCAGAATCTTGAGACGGTTCTCAATCTCATCATCGAAGTGAGGACTAAGAGGTGAATTGGAAAATGGAAGTGAATGAAGTGATTTAGAAATTTTTAGGTATTTATACTACATTTCATGAATCATATTCCAAATTGTAGTTGATGATATTTTATATTGTATTCCATGAAATTTTAAATTATGAATTAGATTGAACAAATTAATATATTATTAATAATTTCATATTTGAATTGTGCCATACTAATAATTTTTACATTTTCTTAATGATTCATTATTCAATTCAATGCTTAACAACATATTAACAACACTAGCAGTAGCATATTCAACATTAGCAATCATTTAATGTCAAATGTGTATCTAATAGTAGAAACTATAGCTTTTCTTCAATTGAGAAAATAAATAATATAGATAATTGAACACATTACTAAATTTGAGTTTTTATTGATTTTCAAATGAAGGAATACATAGAGGCAATGCAAAATCTTGCTCAAAGACAACTTTGCACACAGCTAAGTTGGAAACTCATATTATCAAATCACTCTATCAATTTTGTAGCATGCTCCATTATTCACCTAATGGAAGCGTCATTTTTTCTAATTGATAGTGTCTAACTTGAAAATTTGTTAACAATTCATGATTGAAATTGGAACTTCACTTGAATGTTTCAATCAAAGTTGCATTCAAGGTTATCAGTGGTTTGATGGAATTCAAATAGTTCACCTCATCTAGGTTTTGAGGAAACTAGTCCAAATCAATCTTCCTTGTATCCTCCATCTGCCTTCTAAAATCATCCTTTCCAATGAATCACTCAGTTGTGTTAAAAGCCTTTAACAAACCAAGCTCTATCAAGTTCCTTACCTTTTTATCCAGCTTCATCTTTTTTGTAGCTTGATCCAGGAATTCCTTAGTTTCATGTATTCTCAAAAAAAATTAAATGATAGATGACACCCTCATTGAGGAATCAATTCAATCATTAATTCCTTTTGATTTCAAGTCATTGCCACTGGCTTTGTAGACTATTTAAAAAAATTGATTTGCAATTTTCTCTATTGAAATCACATTTTTGTTGTCCCTAATCTATTTCTTGAGCTTCCTATTATGTACTGTCAGATCATCAATCAATTGAAACAATTCACACAAATGATCAATCCTCTATAGTATTTCCTCCCAGATGTTTTGTTTCATATGCCTCATTTTTTCTCTATAAAATGTAGTTAAATGATTTTGACAAGAGTTTATTTTATTTTTTTCTCCCCTCAACTCTGCTGCCAGTCTTTCACTATTTTTTCTCTCTTCCTCCAATTTTTGTTCCCACTATTTTTCTTTCACCAAGTTTTACTTTAATTTTTTTGAATTGGTTTTTTCTCATCATATTTATTTGTTTCTCTCATCTAACCTTTACTTCAATTCATTCAATTGCACCTATGTTTGTTTATCCTCTTTTCTTTCTCAGTTGCTAGGTCTTCCTATAAATTTTCTATTTGAATCTGCAACCTCTCTCTCTCTTGCTTTTGCAATGATGTGTACACCAATTCAATGTTATTCTTTGATACATTAATTTTGTTAGAATTTTTGTATTCAAAAATTCCAATTGGGAACTGCTCACTTAAATTTAGAGTGATCCATCTGATTCTCTAGTTTATTTTAAACTATGGGAACAAAAAGCATGTACTCCATGATTTCTTTATTTGGCTCAAATGTGAGTAATACCCTAGTTGTTACAGGCTCTGAAGTTATAGTAGATAAATTCTCTATCACTTTCTTCCTTTCTTTTTATATATTTTTTATTTATTTTTAAACTCATAATTGTAATCAAAACCTGGGGATGCAGAAATAACGAAATGCTTGAATGGTAAAGGAGTACTTGCAGTGATGGAAGCATCTCAAATTATATGATAAAGATCCCAAGGCTGACAATTAGCCATTGTTGTTGTAGTCACACTAACTAGAGGAGTGTCTAGGAATAACTCCTTTGGGGTGGAAATTAAGGTAGTGGTACTTGTACTGGTAGTTGGACTTGGACCTGTCATAATCCCATGCTTCTTCAGAATACCTTGATCACTGGGTGTCTTTGTAGCATCTTGTATTGTTGGCCTCTTGTGTGTAATATGTTGTTGTAGCACATGTTGGCCACTACTAGTACTATTACCCATACCATTGCCACCATTGGAAATTACAATTGCACTAGATTCTCCACCATGGGCATGTCTTGATTGTGATTGTATCTAACCATGAGGATTAGGAATTGATGTAAGAGCATCCTTGGTTGAAAAGCAATCCTATATCAACAAAAAATAGTTCTTTTCTTGCATTGCATTCAATAGAAACTTTAATATTTCATTATGCATTTTACCACATCGTTGTTTCTTAGCTCACGGAGAAGGATAGAGCATCTTCACATCGACATCTATCACATATCTAAATTTTGCATTGTTTGCAGTTGTCTATCAAAATTTATCGCTCTCAAAATTTTATTGTATTTCTAGTCAAAACATTTGGGGTCAACTTGGTCTAGATTCCTCAGTGTAGACCTATTCCAGATCATGCGGAGTTTAATGTGACATCATACAAGCATCTTGGGTCCATTGGGACCTATCGTGGAGATTTGTAAGTTATTTATTTTTGTGTATTTATCTTTCCATATTTTGAGGTTGACCTTCATGTGTGATCATTCATTGGGTTATAAACCCTTTTGGGTGGTATGGATCCTTTGTTGGAGCTTTAGAAGCATATTTATACTCATTTGTAATCATTTAGAAGGTAGTCATTATAATTCATTCAAGTAGGGATAGATAGATTCATTGTATTTTTGCATCAACCCTTCAGGGGAATGTAATAAGGCCTTAAGCCAGATGTATTATTCAATGCCCTTGTGGTAGGCCTATGAGCCTTGGATATTAACCCATGAGGCATGTATTGCATGTAATATCATCAATTCAATAAAGTTTCATGTTCTCACATTAGCTTCCTGTGTTATTTCACTATTATCACTCTCAGTTGCATGGTTTGGGATTGTTCTTTCTGAACCCTCCTACCGTGACTGCACCAAGTGGTATAAGAGTGAGTTTTTGAGTTCTAAAGGCATTCCTTAAGGTGAATAGATCACCAACCTGAGGTAGACTACATGTGTTTTCAACCAATCACTGATTGTGAGGTAGTTGGATCCCTTGTAGCTAAATCACCAAATGAGGCAATTGCACCAAGTTCGAGGGGAGACATGCCACCAAGGAGAGTGATTTCTATGGAAAATGTTGCTAGAAGAATGGATGAAATGTATAAAAAGATGTGCGATATGCGAGTTCGATTGGATGTTGTTGAAGAAGACTGAAGGTGAGGCCTAAACCCTAGGCAAGAAGATGAAAGTGATGATGAAACAAAACATGATGTGAATCAATTTGTAGAAGCCCTAGGTGAAGAAGAAGAAGAATCAAATTAGATCAAGATGTTGAAAATGATTTTAAAGATTGGAAAAATACCTAGAGTTGAAATTCAAAATTACGCAGGAAATTTGAATCTTGAAGAATTGATTGATTATATTAATGGCATGGAAGAATATTTTGAATATGAATAAATTGGAGATCTAGAAAGAGTTAGATTTACGAAAATAAAGAAAATGGTCATGATGCTTTATGGTGGGAATAATTTCAATTGGATAGAAATGGAAGAGGAAAAGAAAGAATCATAAAATGGATAGAATGGCACAAAGTTAAAGAATCAATTCATACCAGCTAACTATGAACTAGAATTGTTGAAAATATTGCAGAACCTGAGACAAAAGGAGTGATCTGTAAAGGAGTATACTAAATAATTCTACAAGATGATAATTAGGATTGGTCATAGTGAAGAAAGCAAAGAAAATATTTCAAGATACATCAATGGATTGAGAAAAAATATTCAAGAAGAATTGAGTTTGGTAAAGATGACATTAGTTGAAGAAGCATACTAGTTTGCATTGAAGTTGGAAGAGAAGTTGAAAAATAAGTTTGAACAAAGGAAGAGAAGTGAAAGAGAAATATTTTAGAAGAGTGGACCCTAATATGGAGAGATAAGACCTTATATAAAGCATGAAAATGATGTAAAACCTTACTGGAGTGAAGAAAAAGATGCTAATTCATACCACAGAGGAAGAGAAGATAGAAATTTCTACTGTAGTGATAGAGGTCACAATTCTTATTGTAATGATGGATACTAGAGAGATGAAGGAAAATCTGAGTGAAGACCATTTAGAGAACCTATTTTAAGTGTGGGGGTGAAGGAAAAAGCATTTGAGTGTCACTAAAGAAGTACCAGAAAGAAACTTGAGCATATTGGAAGAGCAACATATGTGGATGAAGAAAATGTTGGATCCCCTAATTCAGTTGGGAAACCTGAGAAAGGAGAGTCACTAGTAATGAGGAGAGCTTTGATGCACGAAGAAGTGATCGAGGAACCACCACAAAGGAAAATTCTATTTAGAACCAGATGTAAGTCTAGAGGAAAGGTATGTAAAGTTATCATTGATAGTGGTAGTATTGATAATTTAGTTTTAGAGGAGATGGTAACCAAGCTAAAATTGGAGAGATTGAAACATCCAGACCTGTATAGGATAGCATGGATTGAAGATGATCATAAGATATTGGTGAATGATCAATGTTTGGTGAAATTTCATATTGGATCATATAGGGATGAAATATTGTGTGACATTATTCCTATGGATGCTTGTCATTTACTATTAAGAAGACCATGGAAATATGATAAGAAAGTAATTCATGATGGGAGAAGGAATAATTATACTGTGACATCAAATGGAAAGAGAATCAAGTTGATACCTTTAGAGGAAGAGGAGAAGACTAAAGTTTGTGGCACTTCCAAACTATGTTTGGTATATGGAAGAAAATTTCTTGATGGATTGAGGCATGAGAATATGTGTTTTGCATTGATTCAAAAGAAGAGATTTTTTTTGAAGGTAGAGAACCCTACCACAAAGAATGGGGATGTAGCAAAATTGTTGGCAAAATATGAAGATATCATGTCAGACAATGTACCAGAGGGATTTCTGCCTATCTGAAGTATCAATCATCATATAGACCTTAAACCGGGAGAAAGTTTTCCAAACAAGGCAGGACATAGAATGACACTAGCAGAGACTGCAGAGTTGAATTGGAAAATGCAAGAGTTATTGAGGAAAGGATTGATTAGAGAGAGTTTGAGCCCATGTGTGGAACCTGTTTTACTTGCACCAAAGAAAGATGAAGAGAGGATAATGTTGTACATATTCAAGAGAAATCAATAGGATCACCGTCAAGTATAGATTCCTATTACCAAGGATGGATGACATTATGGATTGTTTGAGTGGACAAAATATTTCACAAATATTAACCTAAAGATTGGATATCATCAAATTAGAATTAGAGAAGGAGATAAATGTAAGACTACATTTAAGACTAATGAAGGATCGTATGATTGGTTAGTAATTCCTTTTGGATTGACCAATGCACTGGGTACTTTCATGAGATTGATGAATGAGGTATTGAAGAGATTCTTGGGTAAGTTTGGCATTGTTTACTTGGATGATATTTTGATTTTCAGTAAGACTAGAGAAGAACATTGTGGAATATCCGAAAAGTATTGCAGAAGTTGAGAGAGGAGAAGTTGTTGATTAATGTCAAGAAGTGTGGTTTTATGAAGACAGATGTATATTTGAGATTTGTTATTTTTGTTGAAGGATTCAAGATGGACCCTGAGAAAGTGAAAGCAATTATTGATTGGCCTACACTAGTAAACATTGGAGAGGTGAGATCATTTCATGGATTAGCTAGTTTCTATAAGAAGTTTATTAGACGTTTTAGCAGTGTTTGTAACCCCATGAAAGAGAGGAGATAAGAATGGTTTTAAGTGGACATCCAGAGATTTTTTTTTTTGAATTGTTGAAGCAAAAGGTGATAGAGTAGCCAGTGTTAGCACTGCCATATTTTGACAAAGTATTTCAAGTTGACTATGATGTGAGTGGAAATGAAATTGGAGTAGTATTGAGTCAAGAAGGGAGACCTATAGCTTATTTTAGTGAGAAATTGAATGATGTCAAAAGAAAAATATTCAATTTATGACTAGGAATTCTATGCCATAATTCAATCCTTGAAGAAGTGGAGACATTACTTGTTTCCTAAGGAGTTTGTATTATATAGAAATCATCAAGCTTTACAGTATTTGAACAGTCAAGGGAAGTTGAATCAAAGAAATATGAGATGGGTTGATTTCTTGTAGAGTTATACCTTTGTGTTAAAACATGGAAGTGGCAAGTCAAAAAAAGTTGTAGATGCATTGAGTAGAAGGAATTCGCTGATAGAGATGAGAGTGAAATTATTGGGATTTGAAGAGTTGAAGCATATGTATGAGGATGATGCAAATTTTGGGGAAGCATGGAAAGCATGCAAGGAATCAATTAAGGAATCAATAGTGACATACCAGAGCCAATGGGTGGACTATTTCATTCAAGAAGGTATGTTGTTCAAGGGAAATCAATTGTGTATTCCAAGGAGTTCCATGAGGGAGAAAATGATCAAGGAGCAGCATAGTGGAGGTCTACCATGACATTTTGGAGTAGATAAGATAGTAGATTTGGTGAGTGAACATTATATTTGGCCAAAGATATAAAGGGATGTAAGGAAGTATGTTCAAAGTTACATAATTTATCAAGTTGCAAAAGGGAGTAGTCATAATACTGGATTGTTTAAGCCTTTGACAGTACCAGAGAGACCTTGGGAAGATATAAGAATGGATTTTATAGTGGGATTGCCAAGAACACAAAGAAATTATGATTCAATTATGGTAGTAGTGGAAATTTTTTCTAAAATAGCATATTTCATCCCTTGTAAGAAGACTAATGATGTTGTGCATGTTGTTGACTTACTTTTTAAGGAGATTGTCAGATTGCATGGATTACCTAAGAGTATTGTTTTAGAAAAAGATACTAAATTCATTGGATACTTTTGGAGGAAATTGTGGAAGAATATGAAGACAAATTTAAAGTTTAGTTTAGTTTATCACCCACAGACTGTTGGAAAAATAGAGGTAGTAAACAGAAGTTTGGGTAACTTGTTGAGGTGTTTGGTTGGAGATAAGGAAAGAAATTGGGATATAGTTTTACAGTAGGAAGAATTTCCATACAATAATTTAGTAAACTGGAGCACAAGGAAGACACCATTTGAGATCATTACCAAAACACATCCTAGAGGAGTTACAAAGTTAAGAGACATCAATATGGAGAAAAAAAGGATTGTAGAGGTAGAAGAGTTTACAGATTTCATGGAGACATCGCATAATCAGGTCCAGAAGCATTTGGAAGACATGAATAGTAAGTATAAGGAGAAAGCAGTTGAGCATCAAAGACAAGGAATTTTCTGTAACTAGAGATGAAGTGATGGTATATTTGAGGAAGGAAATATTTCTAATAGGAGCATACAATAATTTGAAGATGAGGAAGTTTGGACCGTGTAAGATTCTAAGGAAGTTGATGCAAGAGCATCCCTAGTTGATAAGCAATCTTGTATCAACCAAAAATAGTTATTTTCTTGCATTGCATTTAGTACCAGTTTCAGTATTTCATTCTGCGTTTCACCGCATTGTTGTTTCTTAGCTAGTGGAATAGGATATAGCATCTTCACATCAACATCTATCACATATCCAAATTTCACATTGTTTGCAGTTGTCTATCGAAAGTTATCTCTCAGAATTTCATTGTATTTACTAATCAAAGCATTTTGGGTCAACTTGGTCTAGATTCCTTAGTGTGGACCCATTCTAGATCATGCAGAGCTTAATAGGACATTATACAAGCATCTTAGGCTCATTGGGACCTATCCTAGAGATTCAAAAGTTATTTATTTTTGCGTGCAGTTATCTTTCCATATTTTTAGGTCGACCTTCATGTGTGGTCATTCATCAGCTATAAACCTTTGTGGCCAATGTGGATCCTTTGTTGGAGCTTGAGAAGCATATTTATACTCATTTTTAATCATTTAGAAGGCATTCATTAGTAATTTATTTAGATAGGGATAGATAGATTCATTGCATTTTCACGTCAACCCTTCGAGGGCATGTAATAAGGACTTTGGTCAGTTGTATTATTGAATGCCCTTGTGGAAGCCCTGTGAATCCTAGATATTCACCCATGAGGCATGTATTACATGTAAGGTTATCAATTCAATAAATTTTCATGTTCACATATCAGTTTCTTGTTTTATTTCCGCTATGTTGACTCTTAGCTGCATGGTTTGGGATTGTTCTTTTTGAACCCTCCTACCATGACTACACTAAGAATTGAACTTGAAGCTATAAAAAAATGAATTGTTTCAGCTATCCTTGTATGCCCTTGGTCTATTTTATCAGCTCCAAGGCCTTTTAAATCACTAGTTTTTCTATGACCTACATCTATTGCATTCAAAATTCATTGTCCTTTGGACCCCAAACCACCATGTTCATAACTCAATTTTTTGACTATGGTTGCTCCTGAAGTATATCTTTGTTTTATGGTCTTACTTAAACCAAATTTGACTTTCCTTGCATATTGTACACTGTTCTTCCCTATCATCATCATTTTCTTCACGTTCATAGGGATGCTCTTTATTCCACAAATTTCTAAACTCAGAATCGTCTTCAATCTCTTCAAACTTTGCAGTAGTTTTTGGTTCACCTAAAACCTTCCCCATAGACCAAAAGGCAATAATTTTTTACTGTGACCATTTTTTTTCTCTACAAGCCATATTTAGAGATTCTAGTATTTTTAGTTTAGTAGATGGTAGATCACTTTTTTCATAAAAATTATTGTGCCTCTTGATTTTCTTCTTTGCTTCTCTCTGTTGGTGCAATGCCATAATTTCTTATGACAATTGTTTAAAAGAAATACCTTTCTCACCAATAATTTTCTCCTTTTCTATTTTTACCTCATCCCAAGAATCCTTGTTTCTCAAGTTTTCAAGCAAGGGTTTACTTTGATGTTGAATTCTACTTGCAACATTCTTACTAGCCACAATCCTTGATTTAATGGTGTGACATGGATCATATTGCCAATGAGAGACAAAATCTTTGATTTTTTTTCAAAAGATCATGTACAACACTTAATGCTTTTCTCTCAAATGTGAACCCTCCACATGAAAAAGGTAAAGAAGTAAATATGATCGTCTTTTGCTTATTGACAAAGTATAGTTGATTAGTACTCTCCATCTACCATACATATTCCAATGCAAAAACCCTTTATGTCATATGTATTAGAAGTTTGTATTGCTCTACTCCTGATCCATAAAATCTTAGCATAATATATTCTTCCATTAAGTACCAATTAGCTAATTTTATTTATTTTCCTAGTTGAATGTAATTTCTATAAGACATAGGCAATCTAGGCGTTGGAGTATTTGTAATTGTTTGATACATTGGAGCCAAGAAGTAGTATACAAAATGATTGTAGTTCCTTTAAGAATGATGCATACTTATCTTAGTGGTCCAATCATTTACTGGAGCTATTTTTTTCCTCAACATTTGCATAGGGATGAATCTAAAGCTTGTTGGTTAGAAAAATTCCACTAAATTTGAATAGAAAAAAATAGCACAAGTAGGTTGTAACCTAAATGTCTTATTGGAACCTCCTTTAATCATTAAAAAATGTTTATGCATTAACTCTACAATGTGCTCAATAAAGTTATATTTCACAGGCCACTTACCATAGTGTATATTATATACCATTTCAAGGAGGCTTGCACCCACTTCCCAATTGCTATCAAATCTGAGGAAAAATGCTAGCATGAAAATAGTATCCAGACCCATGGCTTAAAAATTTTCAAATCATAAGGAGGCTTATGATTAATTTTGAATAGGTTACTATTACTACCCTAAACTATTTTAATGAGAAATTTATTTTTCTCCCCTTCATCAACTGCTTCATAATCACTAGCAAGATTTTCTAGGTCAATGTAGACGTTTCCAAATTCTTCAATTGTAAACCCCAACACATTTCCAAATTCTTCTATAGCAATGGATAAAATTTATTCTTTGTTATCTTTATTAATAATTACTCTTTTTTTATCATCATAATTGTGGGCGGAGACCATGATAAATTTTGGGCAAGGGAAAACCTCATGTAACATCATGCGCCCTAATCTAATTGAAAATAAAAGGGTAAAAACTTTTATAGAAATCAGAAAAGAACATTACAATAATAACCAAGGGAACCAGCCCCAAAAAACAAGGCGAAAACCCCACAGCATAAAACCACATCAACTATCCCCATGTATGCTCCTATCCTCCTCCAAGAACCAGTCCAAATCCAGATGTAGCTCATGGTTAACCTGATCCCAATCCTCAACCTTCCAACCACTATCATGCTCAGAGGCCCATTTGGCCAAGCAGTCGACAGCACGATTCCACTCCCTCGGGATGTGAACAAAGGATGCCACCTCCATCTGTGAACTAACCTGAAGAATATGCTGAACCACTGAAGCTAACTGCCAATTTATATCATATATCTTTTGCTCATTCAAGAGATTAATCAAAATCTGTGAATCAGATTCACATATAACCTTTCTCCATCCCAAAGCAAGGGCCCTCTCAATAGCATGAAGAATCTCCAGACCCTCCATGAAGTTAACAGTCTTCACCCCCTCATGTATAGAGAACAGAAAAATAACTAACCCAGCTGAGTCCCTGCCAACCCCACCAATTCCAGCAGGCCCAGGATTTCCCCTAGAAGAACCATCAGTATTGATATTTAAAAATCCATTGGGAGGAGGTAACCACCTTCCAACCTATTGAACCCTCTTTTTCCCATGCCTACAGTTCCTAGAACTGACAAAAGATGAATGAATTTCTTGAAGACCCAGTCTGGCCACCAACTTAGCATCACCTCTCTCTAAGGGGAAAACCATATCACATTTAGCTAAAACTGACTTCTACACCATTCCTAGCATACACATCCAAACTTTCTGACCCACCAACTTCTAATCAAGAAAAATTCGGTGGTTCCGCTCCATCCAAATCTACCAAAGCAGAAAGGTAGGGCCCACGAACCAAACTTCCTGTAAAAAGGAAGCCATAGAAGGAGGTCTTCCCATACTATCCCAAAATTCAACCAAAGAGCACGCATGAATACAAGGAAGCTTCCACACCTCCCACCACTAATGCCAAAGCTGCACAACAAAGGGACATCGGAAGAACAAATGCGAAGAATCCTCTTCCGCTTCCCCACACAAAACACAAATTGAAGGTCCTTGAAATCCCTGTTTACGAATGTTATCCCAGGTCAAGCACCTATTCCAAGCCAAAGTCCAAACAAAGCAGTTTCATTTAGGCCATGAGAGTTTATTCCACACCCTTTTCCACCAATGAACCTCTACCCCAGTTAGCTTCTGAGCCAATAACACTTGATAACCAGAAGCAACAGAGTAAAACCCCTTAGGATTATGGGTCCAATCAAGAATATCCTCTTCCAAAAGAGAACTACAACTCCTACTATGAAGAATCTTGTGAAGCTCAACACTTTCTTTCACAAGTCCCAAATCTAGCCACTCTGCGGGATCCTTCCAATGAGCTACCTCCAACTGACCAAAAGAAGTAACAGACTTGAAGTCACTCACCCTAGCCCAGCCAGCCTCGAGAAATCTTTGGCACAAAGGAAGTAGGTTGGGGAACTGAGAAGTAAGTGGAGGGAATTCATCCCAAGAATCCAACTAGAAGAGAGCTTCAGTTCCCCATCTACAAATCCAAAATAAACCTTCCTTGATAAGCTTTGCACCCTTCTGAAGAGCATTCCAAATCACTGAACCTTTCCTCTCAAGAGGGTAACAAGGGAGACCCTGCCGTGGAATCCCACGGAAATACTTATGAGATAATATCCTGGCCCACGGTTGATCATGTTCCACACACCATCTCCAAAATAGCTTAGCAGCCATAGCCACTTTGAATAATGCAAACTATTGAAGACCAAGACCACCAAATTGCTTTGGGTTGCACACAACATCCCACCTGACTAGGCTCCACTTGGAAGATGAAAAACTTCCCGCCCATAAGAACTGCCTTTCAAGAGAATCCAACTCCCTCAAAAAACCCATAAGAGCCACCTGAAGCATACATCTGTAGGTAGGGAGAGCTTGCACCACCGACTTGAGAAGCTGAACCCGCCCTGCAAAAGACAACCATCTGTGGGTCCAATGATTAACTTTGGCATGAAGCTTATCAATAATATTTTTCCAAGAACCCTTGGGAAGATGGCGAATAGAAATTGGGAAACCTAGATACGTCAAAGGGAGAACCCCTATCTGAAACCTCAAGATATTAGCAATTCTTCTTTGTATGGGGTCAACGTATTGAAGAAGAATATGGAAGACTTCTCCTCATTAATCAATTGTCCTGAAGCAACAAGATATATGTCCAACACCTACCTCAAGTTAGTAGCTTCCCTAACAGTAGCCATCCCCATCAGGGCAGTATCATCAACAAACTGCAAATGAGATTGCAGAGGAAAGTCTCCACCCCATCGCCAACCTTGAATGATGCCAAGCTCCACCCTTCTTTTCAGCAAATGTCCAAGGCCTTCCACAAGAAGCAAAAAAAGATACGGAGAAAGAGGATCCCCTTGGCACAAACCCCTTGAGGCACCAAAAAGTTTAGAATGATCTCCATTTATCAAAACTGAGAAGGAAACAGACGTGACACAGCTCATGACCCATTGGATCCACTCCTCACCAAAACCAAAAGAAACAAGGATCTTTTGCAAAAAAGACCATCTAACCCTATCATAAGCCTTAGCCATATCCAGCTTAATGAACATAGCCTTCTTGTGGGAGTTTTCCATGGCATGGATGGTCTTAGTAGCAATGACAACCCCGTCAAGAATTTGTCGACCCGCCACAAATCCACTCTATTCCTCCGAAATCAGCACTTTAAGCCACTTCTTCAATCTCTCAGCCAATAACTTTGAAATGATTTTATAAGCCACATTGCAAAGAGAGATAGGACAAAATTGAGATAACCTATCAGCCCCTTCACACTTGGGTATGAGAGCAAGGAAGGTGGAATCAGAGCATGAAGCATCTATTTATTCCTCTGGGACTCAAGGACAACTGCCAGAAGATCCAACTTTATGATATCCCAGAATTCCTAAAAAAATTTAATCAGGAAACCATTGGGACCAGGAGCTTTACCCCTCTTCATCTGAAACACAATCCCCTCCAGCTCATCAAGAGAGATATCTTCCATCAGATACTCATTCGTCTCCCTGGAGACCAACTGAGGAATACAAGAAAGAACCTGTGCTTCCTCAATAGAGCCCCCTCGTGAATCCTCCCTAAATAAAGTAGCAAAATAGTGAGATGCCTCAACAGAGATTTCCTGAAATGAGGCAAGATGTTCACCCCTATCATTCACTAGAATAGGAATGGAATTACCATGCCTCCTGTCCTTCACAGAATTGAAGAAGGTGGCATTTTTATCACCTTCCTGTAACCATTCAACCTGGGCCTTTTGCTTCAAATAGATTTCTTCCCGCAATTCAAATTCCTCAACCACTTTCAGAGTCTTAGCCTCCTCCCTTAGAAGATCCTTAGATGCCCCATTCTCACAAATCAACTGCGTAATATTATTCAACTCATCCTGGGCAGCAACCTTAGCATGAAAGATATTACCAAAACATCACTGATTCCACCTTTTAAGCTGATATTTGACAAACTAAAGAAGATTGGAGAATGTGTGCATTGTCGTACCAAAAGTTGGTCTACCAATCCGCCACCACTTAGCCACATGTTCATGAAGACTAGGATCCTATAACCACATAAGCTAGAAATTGAATGAGGGAGAACGAGGCCCCCGAGCAGAGATAATACTAAGCTTAATAGGCCAATGATCAGAACCTCTCCAATCAATAATTTCATATTGAGTGGACCATAAGTCTCCAACCCAGTAACAAGAAACCAAGAATCGATCCAGCCTCTCAGCAACACAACTCTCACCAATTCTCCTATTATTCCAAGTGAAGCGACCATTACTTGGTAGAACATAAATATGATTTAATTCAGAAATGCTATCTCTAAATAATAGAGCAGAAGGCTCCAACCTAGGAATTCCGCCTCTTTTCTCAGACAACTCCACAATAGCATTAAAATCACCAGCCATAACCCACAGATGGTAAGGAGCTAAGCTACAAACAAAACGAAGATGGGACCATAGAATTTGTTTACCCAGAAACTCAATAGGAGCATACACATTAGAGAGGAGAATACACTCACCAGTCTCATACCAAGAGGTGACTAGGGATATAAAGGATCTAGAGGACATCCACCAGAGAGGGAAAATATTCAAAGGGTTCCAAAGCAAGCCACCCCTCCGAAAGCACCAAGATCCCCCACACACTGGAATTCACCATATTTCCACAACTTAGGAGCCATGGCCAACATATTATCTACAGATAATTTAGTCTCCTGAATAAAAAGAACATCCAGAGAATGATTCCTAACCAAATCACATACAACTTTTTGTCGATGGCCACTGTTCAAGCCCCTTACATTCCATGAGAGAACAATCATTTCTGGGGGCATGAAAAATGTGAATCCAGAGTCTTGATTGACCCTGACTCCACCAAAGTTTCCCCAGTTAGTTTAATCTTCTCCATATCCTTTTTCCTTCCTAGCTTGGAAGTCCTGTCACCAACCCCTTTCTTCAGTTCATTTTGCTAAATACCCAAATGAGAGGAGGCCAAAGAGCTCTTCCCCACATCCTTGCCTCCTTTCAGGGGCAATGGGGAACCATCTCCACCACTCTTTGAAGCTCCAATAGAAGATTCTTGTTCAGTCTGGACAATCAATTGTTGATCTGTATCCATCTGTCCAATTGCAATCTCCTGCACAACCTACATGGCCTCCAATGGTGGCCCATCCTGTCCTGTACCCAAAGTTCCCTGATCCAAGTTCAGCAACCCCAGATTCACTTCCTCCTGGCTAAGATCATCCAACACCTCAAACCTATTAAAAGTTTCATCATCTTTCCTCTCCCTCAAGGTCCGCTTTTGGCCCCGATTCCTATTGCGAGCCTTGACAGGGATATAACCATCATCTCCATTACCATCACCTGGTATAGGCCCCTTACCATTATCAGTCCTAGGTGGATTATGAGAAGGCTGAGAAGGTTGGGGCACCACAGGCTTAGCCCTAGGGAACCTATGCTGCAAGTGACCATATTCATGACAAAGATGACACTGAAAAGGTAGGGTTTCGTAATCTAGCTGTTGCACCCAAGTATATGATCCAACACTCACTTCAACAAAATCTGGCAGTGGCTTGCTTAAATCAATTTCTACATAGATACGAGCAAAATTCATTACCTTTTTATACTACGTCTATTGTGAAGACCCAATAGATTTACCAAGCATTGAAGCCACCAAATGCAACACGTCATCGCGCTAACACTCAACTGGAAACCATGGCAATCGAACCCAAACTAGGATCTGACTCGGTATTGCCTCAGTTGGGTTGAAGCCAGCATGCCATGGCTTGATAAACAAAACCACCTGGTTATAAAAATAGGGGCCACCCTCGAAGACCTTATTCCGATCTACCATGCAGTCAAAAGAGACCATAAAAAAGTTGTTCGCAAGGAGCCTAATCTCCATCTCCCCCTCTGGCATCCAAGTCTGCTAAGCCCAGGATTCCAAATATTGTAGCGAGACTCTCAAACACATGAACTTGCAATAAAAAGAGTGCCTTGAATAGTATTCAATATCATTTGCAAGCATTTCCATTGGGATAATCAACTTCGGTCACTCTTTACATCTTTCCAAACACCCATTAATCTTCGTTATTCAGGAACCACTAATCGATCCTAGATCATTCATCTCCATCTCTAAAGAAAACAACGTATTATCAAAAAAATTCACTCCATGCGCCGAAGGCTTCGAACCAAATGTTGATCGAAAATCCAATTTGGGGCTAGCCCCAGATGTTTCCCCACCCGACATAGCAAAAAACAAGATCCCTAGTAGGCATGCAAACCCCCAGGACACTTTTGCAAGAAATGGAAAAAAAGAAAAGACCCCAAGGGAAGGATCAAAACCCTTCCACCCACAAGCCACCCAAACGGTAGCAAGAAGGCCTCCAAAAAAGAAAAAACCCCACCACCACAACCCTGATAGATTCAAAAACCCCCCCACAATGCAAAATCGAGCAACACATAGAGAACGAGCTAGGGCACGGTCGCCCTCATGCGCCCTAATCCAATTACCCATGGTGTAGTGACACTATTAATTGGAATTTTTTGAATAGTTTTAATTTGTATTTTCTTTGCAACCTTATTCTCAAATGAAAATATAAGTTCTGAGGTAATGGCCTACCATAGATTTTAGTTTCATAAATATCATGGTATTCATTTGTGAAACCAGGGGTTATTAATCACTCCAATCTATTTTTCTATTTGATTTTGATTTTCCTTTCCTAACAATTGGTTTGGTAGTGGTGGTATACATGCTTGTATAGTGTGAATTCCCTATTATGTCCTTAATTTTTCTTAAGTCTCTCAAGTTATTAACCCTAAACCCAAAGTTTGAAAAATTAAGAATTTAAGAAATGATGAAATATAGGATTTTTATCTTTCACTTCCCAAATTTTGATTCTTGAAAAGATTAGTATAGAGACTAACAAGCATGGACTAGCTGTGTTGGAACCCATAATCTCTGTGGTGCATTGCAATGAGCAATCTCCCTCTGTGCTAACCCTCTCACTTAAGAATAAAATCAGTTAGCAATAAAAAGTTCACTTATTTTTTCTTTTTTCTCAAATATTAAAGTGAATGAAATGTGTTACCTCTAGACTACACAATTAGTATGTTACAATTATATATAGACACTTAAAAATAAATTCAACAGTTGTCCTACATTTCTACAACTTTTATTAATTGATCACTTTTGGCAAGAGGCAGCGTCATTCAAACGTTCCATTTGAAATAAATTTTCAACCATTGATCTTTGTAAATCTAGCAGTTATAGGGTGATTCCAGAGGTTGAGTTTGCAATCCTAGTGCTCTATGCATTTCATTCTGGAATTCAACTATAGTCATCCATCAAACATTCATTGAATGGTCGAGTAACTTATGATATAAAGATGTGTTTTAAAGTTGTTTTAAACTTTAAGTGCACTAGGATACACAATCCTCATGATATTGGTCATACTTAGTTAGAGGTTGTTTATAGTTGAATGGGTGATTGGGTTATGTAGGACACAACACTAAGACTCATATAGCATGCATTTGTTGGTTTCCTTTGTCTATACTCTTTGTGAAGGGTAGGTCCACTTCTAGATGGAAGGTGTGTAGGGGACCATCAGTTTGTGGTTTGAGGTATAGCACTCGAGTGATGCTCTCCCTCTTGCAAATAACTTCATCAAGACTTGTGAGACAAATTTAGATTTCTAGTTATGGAAGAGTTTATAACAATTATTATGTATTTTAAACTTGTTTATTTTAAATGTAATTCATCTATGTATTGTAAAAGAAAAGATTATCTTATTTTTCAAATTATAATTATTGCATTACAAATTCAAAAAGTTGTAGTATTCAATTTTATATGGATCATGTTAAACAAATATTATATGAAAGTTTTAAAAAAAATTATTATCGATTTTCCATGTGCATGTTTACTTTCATGTTAATTCATCAAGTAATTCTTGTTATGAAAGTTGAGTATGTTACACCCATCTTCATAATACTATATAGAATTGTATGTACCAATTCTTGATTGTCACTTTTCTCACCCTAATTTCTCTATTCACAATCCATCTAGATCCAGTAAAATAATGCAACCATTAACTCCAAGCTAGAAGCCCATAGCACTAATATAAATTTTCCTTAAGTGAAGAGTAATTACCAACATGAAGTTATGAAAAAATATGATTATTTTTATCATTGAAGTTCATATGAAAAATTTCCACTATGAAACCATGATTCCAACTCCTTAGCCCATTATTATTAATGCCCCCAATTGACCTCCATATAAATGTGAAAAATATTGATATTTTTAACTGACTAATAATTTCTAGGGACTTTCCAAATCTATTGCTGGTGATACTCTTGTAAATTATTAGAATATGCACGTGTATTGTAACCTTTGATTTTTAAATATTACATTGAGTTATTGGGATTTTGGGTTTTTCTCTCAAAAAAATTTCCACCATGTAAGGAATTAAGTTATGGGTATTTGTTTTGTGTTTCTTTCCTTCTAACTGCATCATTTATTTACTTTTTGCACATACCTCCTCTCATAGATTAGTGTAGGAAGTATATTCTACACCTATATTTCCTTTTAGAAATGGTGGAAATATATATATATATATATATATTGGAATTTATCTGAGATAGAAAAATATCTCTTAATAAAAATAAAATAATAGAATTGATTGAAAAAATAAAAAATGATTAAAGCATTTCTATGGAAAAATTAAGAAAATGCAAATTTAATCTACATAGAAAATGTCACAACTCAGTGGTTTGCATCATCCTTTAATTCTTGACCACTTTCTTGATGTAATTGACACATTTTAAAAAATAGTGTCCCAATTATATTAAATAGTGGGACATACTATTGTGCAATCACCAATGAAAGACAAAAGGAAAGTTCTCTAGAATTGTGTAGGCAAATCTTGTACTCCTTTTAATGCACAAAGCTGAAGTGTTTCATTATTAATCACTCCAATAATTTTGTATGAGATAGGATGATAAAATAATTATGTGAAATATATGGAAATTATGTTATATAAATACAAAGAAATAACATTGAATTGTTCTTATGTGTGTTTATTCATCTCACACTAGTTAGTCAAATAGGTGAAAGTCAAATCAATTAATATTTAAAATTTGAAAGCTCAATGGTCAATTTCATGACCATAGTGTCAAATACACATATAGAGAAATGACTTAGGGAAAGGAAATAGTTTAAACTAGGGTGTAAGGGATGTATTGAGATAGGTGTACAATTGAACATAATTAATGTATGACCTAGGAACTTGTATTAAATGTTGTGTATGTAGACATGAGGTGTAAATAAATGTATGGGATGCATATTTATAGGGATAGGTAAAGGATATGAGAATGAGCCTAACTTTACTAAATATTATTCAATTTGATGATACATAATAGTATTAATATATTCTTCCAAAATGGGTATAAAACTAAACTAAACTAAAAATGGCATGTGTATGCAAATTTCACCATTACATGTGTGTGTACATGTACACATTTATATATGCATATGTTATATACATAAATATATAACCACACACACACACACACACATGTATGTATATGTATGTATATATATAGATACATGCATATATATGTGTATATACATCATATATTTTTAGTGGCCAATCTTCACCAATTAGTGAATAGTTTAAATTGGGGCATTAGTTTTTGACAAGTCAGAAAAACTATAAGGGGCATTAGATTCACACATTTTTACCAAAATTTAGTTTAACCATAGTAAAATATGTGTGATTGGAGTCTAATCACCTAAATTCCATAATAGATATTAAAAATATAAACCATATTCCCCATTACTATTGAATTGTCACTTATTTTTGGTCCATGAAACTATTAATATTAAATGATTCCTTGATTTTGGGACCATATTTATTTTAAAATAAAAAATTGTCAATATGCTTGAATTAGAGATCATATTAGTATCTATTATTATTTTTTTAAGAGGTGCATTATGGACCCCTAGTGTAAGCTAATATGCAGAAAAAAATCACAATCTCGTGGAAGTAACAAGGCAAGTGAACAAAAAGAAAACATTGTTGTTTCTCTCTACGTTCCTCATCTACCTTGTTTAAATCTTCCTTATGCATTGTTTCCAATAGTCATAGGGGTCCCCCTAATCCCCCTCCCCTCCGCCCACTTATATTTTTAGTAAAAATGGATAAGTCCCCTATTTTTTTGGGTATTATGGACTCAAGGGGGCCTCTTTTAGCTCCAAGCACTATTCTAGATGGTCCTCTTGATCCCATGAACTCATCTTATATTCCAAATCTCAAGGTAACAATGTGCATGGAACTTCTTTACCTAAGTTCTTTAAGTCTAAAAATGGAACAAAAATAAAACTTCTTAACTCCATGATCGAAAGAATCATCTCCTCAATGGAGAACTCTTTGGTTGGTAAATTCTTCTCCTTTCAACCCACAGTTGATATGGTTTGGCATTGGAATACTACTAAGTGGCATCTAAAAGGTAGTGTGGAGGTGAGTTTTATTGTTGGTGACATGTTCCTTTCTAGGTTTACTTCTAAGGATGAACTTCTGGAAATTCTCACCATGGGCCCTTGGATATATGGAAAACATAATTTATCTTTGTGCAAATAGAAACCAAGGTTTGACCCTGTTGCAAATCTAAATAAAATAATCTTGTTTGGGTTAGGTTGCTTAAGTATTTTCTTGAGTTCTAGGATGAAGTGGTGTTTGAATGGATTGGTAACTCTATTGGCCACTTTATTTTAGTGGACAATATAACAAAAAATAAGTCTAGGCTAGTACTTTCTCATTTTTGTGTGACTTGATATTCATAAGACTCTTCCAAATTTAACCATTCTAGATTTGAAGTTTGGGAAGTGGTCCCAACCAATTTTTATGAAAATTATATAGTATTTTGTCAATATTTCTCAAAACTAGGACACTTAATCACTGATTGCAAAGCCCCCTTGAAGAAAAACTAAAAAGTTAAAGAGATTAAATGGTTTCAATAGTGGATGGATAAGAGGGTTTCCTTTCAAATATGACATCCTGAATATACTCAAATATCCTTTGAAAAATGACATCTCTAAAGAAGTTAAGCTTGGTATACCTGAGAAAAAGACCTTTAAAGTTATTTCTCCTATTAGGAAGGAAAGTTGTGTGAGAGGAGATAGATAGTCAATTGGCTTGCAGTTAGAGGTCTTAAGGACTAAGGGGCCCCACCCCCTATAATGGAAAAAAGAAGAGGAAATATCTAGTGAGTACCATAGTTGTCAAATCTCAAAGATGACCTCCCCTCAGTGTATTGAAACATTGAAAATTGCAACAAAAATGAAGACAAATTCATCCAACACCCCAATGCAAGATTGTCTTTCACTTTCTTTTAGATAAGATTCAAATAAACCAATTTCTAGTTAATGTTCCTTTGACCTAGAAGGATGGTAAACCCCCAAAAATAAAGAAAAAAATAAAAATAATATGTAGGTGTTGAGGCTAAGGCTAATAGACCTTCCCAATGATAGACAAGATAAAGAGAAGCAGCAAAAAAAATCCTATTGGCAGGAAAATGTATATTCATAAAATTGCACCCATTGCACTTTCACATACATTCTTGCACCTTCTTTGGTGTCCACACCCCTAGAACTTATGTAGGCTCATTTTATCCCCTACATCAGCCTCTTTCCCTTCTCAAGACACTTCATCACCCCTTTTCAGTAGCTACCCTAGCGTATCAACTTTACATCAAACTTTGTGATTTTCCCGTTCATTTTGTTTTGTAGCATGACGTGTTTGAACACTAGCACACTGTGCAGACGTCAGCACGCTGCGCTAACATCTTGTGACATTTCAATGATCAAATGATGGTCTCTGAGCATGCTTGCCACTTTTCCTCACCTTTTGTCAGTGTTAACAGCTCGAGATGCCTTGTAATGGCTAGAGAAGCTTCTTTCCCCTCATTAAAAGCTATCCTTTCAGTTCATTTTGCTCTCTAACTTCTTCTAGCTCAATTATCTTCTACTTCTAGCTTCACTCTAGCTTCTTGGATTCTCTCTTTTCCTCTTTACTCTCTTTCTTGCACAAAACTCTCATTTGTTACAGTAGCTTCAAGCACTCTCGCATTCTCACAATGCTCTTTGTAGCTATCCTAGCTCTTACAACTCTCTATTTTTTCTTGCTTTCCCTCTTTGCATCTCCTTTGGCTCTTGTAGCTCTATCTCCCTTGCCTTGTGCTTGCAAGCATCCTGGGATTCCATATCCCCTATCATTTGCATCTCTAATTTGTGATATGGATTCTCCTCCTTGAACGGGGATTGCTTTTATCACCTCTTTTGTGATACAAGTTCTCCTCTTTGAGCGGGGATTGATTTTATCACTCATACTTGGTGGTTCGGGTTCTACTCCTAAAGCGGGTTTTTCTTTCACCACACGCTTTGTCCATTTTGGCTACTCTTTCTCTCTATCTTTCTAGTTGTCCTTGGAGGTGGGAACACCAAAACGATGGTTTGACTGAGGCAAACCCCTATATAGCCACAACACTTTCTCCAAATATCATGTGTGCAGGTATTGAAGATGTTCACGTATTGGAAGCTTCATCACTTTCATGGTTGTGAGAATATTCTCTTTCCCTATTCTCTTACTTTATCATTTACTTCATCTTATTCCAATCTTACTATGTTCTATTACTTTCTCATGTTCCAAGATTTCTTAGCAACCAGAGTAGAAGTAGTCACTTTGTGTTCTCTATGATAAACTTGCTTTATGGTCCATACAATATGCTAGCACACCTTTAAGACTCCAACACATCGCGTTGTCATCTGTATTCCACGTTCTCATCCTTTGGTTGAGAGCTTGTCAGTTTGTCTAGAAAATCTATGTGACATGTTCTTTCGGATTCTGAAGCTCTTGTTGTTGTTCCTTGAGGTAGTGTAGGGCAGTTCACCCCATGAGAATATTTGAATGAAGAGAACTCATGAGTAGTGAATCCCCCTTCTCTACATTTTGGTGAACACAACATGAAGAGGAAAATTAGGACTTTATTTACTCCTACTTGTTGGAGTCATAACTTTTGACTCAGTGCTCAAAATTCAGAACCGTTTGCACCATTGGAAAGGTCTCCTAGAGAACTAGTTTAGTCCCTAAAATACAAGTGTCTTTGACAGTAAAATTTTAGGGACATATGTAAGTTCTGACCTCAAATTTTTCTTTGAGGACCTCCAAAAATGCAAATTACTCGAACCTAGAAAATACCCAAAAAAATAGAAAATCTAGATTTTTAGTTTTTCTTTGTTCTATCATCAAAATGAATTTGATATCTTATTTTATTAGTTCAATAACTAATTTTGTTCAAAATATTAATGATGTTCCATTTCATGCATTTGATAGTGACTTGGCTTCTTTGATCCTTCTCACAAAAGTCCTCTAGCTTTGAACGATATTTTGTCCTGAGAAGATGAAATTATTGATACATTTCTTAATGTTAATCTACACTCTCTTCATTCCAATGCACTCTCTTCTAGAGATGTTGCATTTTTGAATAATGAATCTACCCTTCATTCCAATGCACTCTCTTTTGGAGATGATGCATTAGTGAATGATGAATCTCCTATTCATTCCAATGTTCTCTCTTCAATAGATGATGCATTTGTGAACAACGAATCTCTCCTCTATTCCAATGCACTCTCCTCTAGAGATGATGTATTGGTGAATGATGAATCTCCTTCCACATTTGATACTCCTTGGATCAATGTTGAGAATCTTTCTTCAAATAATTATTCCACGTTTCATCCTGTTTGGAATGATGTTGAGAATATGTCTTCAAATAATTCTACTAGTTGTGATGATTCTATAAATGTAATTTATGTCTCTATTTCCCCTCAAAGGCCTAATATACTGGTCATTTACATGACTCCAACTAGTCCTTCTCCTAAAAGGATTCGTTCTATTGATGGCATTCCATTTGATGGTGACTCTCCTCATCTTTCTAAGGCTCCCTCTTACATAGCGGTAGTCCATACTTATAAGAATAAAATGAATAAACAACCAAGATTTCCTCAAGAACCTAAACCTACAGCTAAAACACCTGGTGATTATGATCTTGTCGACCAACTCCAAGTTACTTCGGGCAAGAACTCATTGTGGGATTTGCTTTAGTCAGCTCCAATTTATCAAGGTATGCTTCAGGAAGCTTTGCAAAATATCCTCTTGCCTACCTCTACTAGGCTTATGGATGTTAATGCTTTGATGGCATATATTCCTGCAGATTCACCAAATATTACATTCTATCTGTAGGAACTTCCGTCTCTAGAGGTACAGAAGCAAGAAGATCCATTAATTATTATAGTTAATATTAATAAAATTGGCATTAGACATACTCTCATTAATGTCAGTTTGGAACTCAACATATGTAGCATTGATCTATTGCCTAAAATTAATATTGATTCATCTTCTCTTAATCCTTCTTTTGTTGTTATTTGTGGGTTCGATAATGTCGATCGACAAGCCTTAGGCACGATAGTCTTGCCTTTGAGGTTGGGACCCATTACTATACCTACCCTTGTATATGTTGTGGCAGAAAAGCTACCATATAACCTTCTTCTTGGTAGACCATGGATTCATGCCATAGGTGCAATTCCATCTACCTTGCATAAATCTATTAAGTTCATTTGTATTAATCGAGTAGTCATAGTCAAGGCTAACTCTAAGGCTATGCACTTATGTGAGTTGGCAGCTACTGGTCAGATTTTGGTTATGCCTACTTTTATTCCTTCAGTATCTTCTAATGTGTCAATGTTTACTCCAGCAGTACCTAAGTACTACAAAGGATACTCTTGAGATAGATGTCCCTAAGGAAGATCCTTCTAAAGCAATAAATCCTAAGTTTGATCCTTCTACCTCTTCTCAAAGGAATGCATGTCTTGGTGATGATTGGGGTTCTTTAGACTTTATAGAATCCTTCATTGTAGGGTGTAAAATCAACCTGATCCACTTAGACCTTTCGATAGCATCATCCAAACCCGCTATCGAAGATGGTTACTCTTCTATATCGCGAGGCAATATGAGAAACAATTGTAATATTCTTAGTGTTGATCCTCCTTCTGAAAAAGATGATTACACTTCTATTAAAGAGGTTAATGTTAGTAATCCTGTCAGGAAAGATGATGGTGATATCGTAGAGAAGTATGATCTCCTTTCCCAAAATAATACTCTCCATGCAGATCCTCCATTGTTTGCTACCTTCGTATCTTCTTCTTGTAAGCAGTCAAAATTTTCTCCACAAGAGAAAGGTTTTCTTTCTGCTCCTCATTACTTATCCAAGCAAGAATGATTTTTTTGCAGCTTCTAAAAGCCCACTTAACCACTCTTCCTCCTCCTACACGTAAGGAAATTTATGAACATGATAAAGAAAAACATTCTTTCTATGCATACCATCGAGTGCTTGGCCACTCCAATAGTGAATGTAAGGCCTTGAAGGATAAAATACAACAACTTCATGATTCAGGTGTCATCACTCATTTATTTTCTAATGCACCTACCCTTTCTTCAAATCACAAGTGATATTGAGGTTTACCTCTATCCTGTATGTTTTAAGTATCTTGCACAGTTTTCCTCCCCTATATTTTGGGGGTAGTGATAACTTGTTTTAGAGATGTGTCCTTCCTAAGGACCCCCTCTCTTCTCTATGTCTTTCAATCAAAGTGTCCCTTGAGTGGACCCCTTTCTCTCTTAAAGTGTTCCTAAGGGACCCCCTTTGAAATTCTTTATCTCAAAAGAATTATTTGTGTCTAGCTTGGGAATAGCCTAACTAGACCTCACCTTTCAAATAGCGCATCCCTTGAGTGGACCCCTTTTCTTTTGAAGGGTTCTTGAGTGACCCCCTTGAAAATTTTCCAACTTGTTGGCAGCCTGAGCAACTGTCCACTTACTTGCTTGCATGGCCGCTCTCACTTTGTAGGTGCACCTGTGAAGCCACTTTCTAACTCTACAGAGTCCCCTTCCTTGGGTTTCCTCCATCTAAGATATCTTAAGGGATACCTCCCTATAGGTATGTGGGCCTATAGGGTGCTTCTTCTAAGCTTCCTCCAAGCAAGAGATATTGGGGGTGCCTCCCCTGTAGGTCTGCAAGTCTGTAGGGCTCTTTCTTTGGTTTTCCTCCATGTGAGAGATCTTGGGGGATACCTCCCCTATAGGTATGCGGGTTTGTAGGGTGCTTTCCAAAGTTTCCTTCATGTGAGAGATCTTGTAGGACACCTTCCCCACAGGTCTGTAGGTCTATAGGGTGCTTTCTTGGCTTACTCCATGTGAGAGATCTTAGGGGATGCTTCCTTGCAGGTGTACAGGTCTGTAAGGCACTTTTCTAGGTATCCTTCATGCAAGAGATCTTGGAGGTTGCCTTCCTTGTAGGTCTATGGGCCTGTGAGGTGCTTACATTCTTAAATTCTCTTTCTTCACAACTTGTATATACTGGAACGAAGATCTTCATCTTCTTCATCCAGAGTATATTCCCTTCCTCTCTTCATCTCAAAATTCTTTTGTGTGCCATTTCTTAATTTGGGAATGACACATAGTATTGAGACAACCTTCTACACTGAGGTATCATTTACTTTGTTGACTCAAATTATTTAGCTTTTTGTGCTCTAACATTGTTGTCTGGTGCAGGTCTATCTTGTCTAACACATTGGTTTTGTAGGTCTTTAGCCTAGGGGCATGCTTCTATGGTTCGAAGAGCTATCTGCTTCCTCTACAGTATCCTTTTGGCATATGATGTTATTTATGTTTTGTAGATTTCCTTTAGCATGCATATTAATGTAGATTCATATGCCCACTAAAGTGGAGGGAAAATGTATAGTCATAAAATTGCACCCCTTGCAATTTCACATACATTCTTGCACCTTCTTTGGTGTCCACTCCCCTGGAACTTGTGTAGGATCATTTTAGCCCTTGCATCAGCCTCTTTCCCTTCTCAAGATGCTCTAGCACCACTTTTTAGCAGTTACCCTCACATATCAGCTTTACATCAAACTGTGTGCTTTTCCCATTCATGTTGTTTTGTAGTGTGATGTGTTCAGACACTAGTGCACCATGCAGACACCAGTGCACCACGCTAGAGTCCTGCAATGTTTCAATGCTCAAACAACTATCTCTGAGCATTCTTTCCACTTTTTCTCACCTTTTGTCAGTGGTAACGGCCTGAGATGCCTTGTAACGGATGGAGAAGCTTCATTTCCCTTGTTAAAAGCTATCCTTTTAGTTCATTGTGCTCTCTAACTTCTTCTAGCTCAATTCTCTTCTACTTCTAGCTTCACTCTATCTTCTTGGCTTGTCTCTTTTCCTCTTTACTCTCTTGCTTGCACAAAATCTCATTTGTTATAGTGGCTTCAAGCACTCTCACATTCTCACAGTGCTCTTTGCAGTTATCCTAGCTCTCACAACCCTCTATTTTGTTCTTTCTTTCCCTCTTTGCATCTCCTTTGGCTCTTGTAGCTCTATCTCCCTTTCCTTATGCTTGCAAGGATCTTGGGATTCCATATCCCCTACGATTTACATCTCTACTTCATGATACAAGTTCTCCTTGAGCAGGGATTTCTTTTATCACCTCCTTTGTGATACGGGTTCTCCTCCTTGAGTGGGGATTTCTTTTATCACTCATACTTGGTGGTGCGGGTTCTACTCCTAAAGCAAGTTTTTCTTTCACCACACACTTTGTCTATTTTAGTTACTCTTTCTCTTTATCTTTCTAGTTGTCCATGGAGGTGGGAACACCAAAACAAGGGTTTGATTTAGGCAAACCCCTATATAGCCACAACACTTTCTCCTGATATCATGTGTGCAGGTATTGAAGACATTCACATGTTGGAAGCTTCATCAATTACATGGTTGTGAGCATCTTCTCTTACTTTATCATTTACTTCATCTTATTCCAGTCTTACTACATTCTATTACTTTTTTCACATTCCAAGATTTTTTAGCAATCAAAGTAGAAGTGGTCACTTTGTGTTCTTTGTGATAAAGTTGCTTTATGGATTGTACGAGACGTCAGTGTACCTCTAAGATGCTAGTGCGTCGTGCTATCATCTGTATTCCATGCTGACGTTCTTTGGACAAGAGCTTGTTAGTTTTTCCAAAAAATCTTTGTGACCTACTCTTTCGGATTCTGAAACTCTCATTGTTGTTCCTTGAGGTAGTTTAAGGAAATTCGCCTCGTGAGGCTCTCTGAATGAAGAGAACTCATGAGTAGTGAATCCCCCTTCTCTATAGAAAATAATGTTGGAGATTTACTCCAAAAATAATTGTAAATGAAGATTCTATCTTGGAATGTAAGAGGGCTTAATAGCCCTCAAAAGCATTTTTCCCTGAAAAAATGTTTTTTAAAGAATAATATATATATCCTTTTACTTCAAGAAGTTAAAATGAATAAGAACAATTTCCAAGCCATTGCTAAATATTTGTGGCCCATTGTTGAATACTTTATATGTGAGGTTACATGGGCCTTGAGTGGTCTAGTCATTATGTGGAGCATCACAAATTTTGTTGGTACTCTAATCAATCAATCAATCTATAAATATTCTAGGAGTTAGATTCTCTTCCACAATTTTATCTTGGAATGTAATAAATATTTATGCCCCTAAAGTGAGAAATGCCAAAAAATATTGTTGGGTTGATGTAGCTACTCAAGTTATGGGTAATAGGAAGGAACGGTGGATGTTGGGTAGGGATCTCAATTCCCCCCTTTTTTCTTCTAAAAAACTTGGGCACTTAATAGATTACACAAACAATGTGGATAATTTGGTTGACCTTCTTAGTTCAACTAGGCTCATGCACATAGACCTTCAAGATCAACTATTCACATGGACTAATAGGAGAACTAGAGACCACCTTATCCAAGTGAACCTAGACTATTTTTTGGTTTCTTGTAACCTAGACATTATCAACACTCAAACATATTTTCTTTACCTAGAACTGTTTCATACCACAACACATTGTTGCTAGACTAGAAAGGTAGTATTCCTATTGGCCCTTTCCCATTTAGATATGAGATTATGCGAGCTTCACATCCTAACTTTAGGGATTTTATTTGTTGGTATCAAAACTTAATTCATAGGTAATAATTTAAATCATGGATAATGAATAATATTTTTTTCTCTAAGCACTTTATCTATTTATTTAACCAAATTAATGTTACTTCAAATAATCTAAATTTATATGTGTGGATCAAAATTTCAAGCAAACAAACAAAAAGAGGGTTCATCAACTCTACATTAAAAATGAGTAGCACATCATAATTAGCTCTAATATCATATTAGGGAATAAGATCTATAGATAGTGAATTATTAAACATGAAAGATAAAATATTGTATAAATAAATAACTAAAATTCTAAATTCTAAAATACATAGATAGTGAATTATTAAACATGACAGATTATTAAAAAATTTATATGTAAACAGTATAATGGTAAAAATCCCCACAAACTCATTATTATTTTACTTGATAAAACTTTGAAATGACTATCAACTAGGCTCAAGAACTTGACTTTCTCAATCTTGCCTTCAATGTATTTTCCTCTATTTAAGGTAAACCCAAAATAGGCTAGTTGATATATTTCTTAGCCTTCCATATAGGTGTTGGTGAATTTTCATCAAATAATTAATTAAGATATTTAATTTAATTAATATATTAATTAAAATTTATAAAATAATACTTTATCAATCACTTATAACTTAATATGACCAATACTATATTTTGTATTATAAGACTAAACCTTATGAATATAATAAAAGCTTATTAATGTCAAATTGGAACCACTTATAGATAAGAGTGACCCCCTAATAAATAATATGCTCTAACAACATTAAAATACTATCATGCAAGATCTAAATCATGAGAAAAAAATTATCATGTAATTTGAAATGCAATATCATCATCTTTGTATTGCAAGTATGAGCAAGTTTGGTGGTGTTGTCATTAATGTTGTCATTGATGTCAACATAGTACAGGATGTTGTAGATTGTGCATGTATAGTTGAGATGTTGTTGAGATGTTGTGAGTACATGGAGCTATGCTTATGATGTTGCAGATGTGTTGAAATGATGGGTTACCAAGTGCTTTTGAGAAAATTAATAGAGTGAAGTCAGAGTTATGTATGTGTTCAGAATGTGCTCCACATTTTTTTTTGTTGATCCTATGCTTGTACGGATCTGAAGGGTTGTTGTTGGGGATCTATTGGTGATATCTCCTGCTTTGTAGCTTTTAGTCTGATGAATTATGAAAGTTTTGTTTATTGGTGTGTAAATTGGTTTGATAGAGCTATTTGTCTATGGACTACGAGAAATGTTTCTACATTGCAGTCCTTCGCTAATTTTCTTCATGTCTTGTGGATCTATAATGTGTCTTGTAATGGTGGTATCCATGTTCTGGTGAAGGTGTTTGTGGTTTGGTGCTCTGGAAGGTGTTCCAGAGCTTCTTTGTGTATTTGTACACTCTGGTTGGACTATTGGAAGGTGTTATTTGTTTGAGGGTTGTTGGACTTGTTGCAAATGTATCTAAAGGTATTTGAGATGTGTTCTCATGCATAATGAAGCATGTTACGTCATCCACATGTTATTTTCTTGTTGGAAAGTGTGCACTTCAATGTTCATTTGTGTTTTCATTAGGTTTGGATGACCTGGTGTTTACACTTCATATGAAGAATTAAAAATTTAATTAAGGAAGCGTGTGTTTGATCCAAGATGTTGTTTTGGGTTGTAGTTAAGTATTGGTGTGGTCCACCCCCATTCCTTTCCACCATGGGAATGTTGAGTTTGAACTAATTTGAATTTATGAAATGAAGTGTATGTAGCCGACCTTGGAGAAAGTTTCTAAGGTTGAAGAGTGTATAAATACAAGTCAAGATGTTGCAAATGAATCAATCAAGTAAGCCACGAGTTTGAAGAGAATATTTGTGTGAAAGTGAACTAAGGTAGTAGTACTTTAATGTGTTAGATTCTTGAAAGCAGTGAGCTAACAATGTCTACAATTCTTTTGATCAAGGTTGCGCATCTGTGTAATCTATTGTGGTGGATCTTTACTATAATCTTTTGTATTTGTAGGCAGTGAACCTCCTTGTTGGACAGTGAGTCCTTTCTGTAGGTAGTGAACCTTTGTTTCTCGGAAGTGAGCCCTTGGTAGTGAGCCTCTTGTATTCGGTTTTCTATTACTTTATACTACGATTTAATCCTCACCATGGTTTTTCCCTCATTGGGTTTTCCATGTAAAATCCAATGTTCATTGTGTTGATTTTCTTTGTTGTTATCTTCACTGCATGTTCATACTTAATAACATAATTGTGTGGTTGTGAAGTTGATAAGTGTTTTGAGTTTTGAGTTTGAATTTGGTGACAATTGATTCACCCCCTCTCAGTTGTCTTGTGCCTTTTAAAAATTGGTATCAAATCTTTGGTTCCTTGGTGAAGGGCTTAACCGCTTAAGGTAGATTCGATGGTGCATAAGTTGGAGATCCCTATGTTTGATGGACCTAATTACAGTAACTAGAAAGTGCAGATGAGAGGTTACATTATCTCTCTTGGTTACAAGACCTAGAAGGTTGTTGAGATGAAGTATGTTGCACTGACAAGTGGTCCTACCACTGCAGATGAGGTTTCTGCTTATGAGGAGAATGAAAAAGCAAGGTATGCGATCTATAGTGCTTTATCTAAGATAGAGCAAACAAAGGTTATTTCCCTGGGAAATGCACATGAAGTTTGGAAGTTGGAAGATCTTTATGAAGGAAATGATAGAGTGAAATTGACAAAGAAGCTAACAACAAAACATAGATATAAAAATTTGAAAATGGAAGAAGGTGAAGATATTGCAAGTTATTTCCAGAGGGTTCATCTTGCAGCAAATGAAGTTAGGAATCAAGGGGGCACTCTGACAGATGAAGATATAATTGAGAAGATTATAATGACCTTATTGGATTGTTACAGTGATAATATTTTATTTATCAAGCAAATGTATGATCCTAATAAATATACTAAAGAATAGCTATTTGGCACCTACTGCATTTGAGATGAGAAAGTTTGGAAAGAAAGAGGAGAAGACAGAAACATCATTTAAAGAAAAAAATACTGAAGATCCAAATAGTGATGGTTCATATGAGTTGGAAGTGAACTTTACAAGGAAGTTGAAGAAAGGTACTAGTAAGTATAAAGGTATGTTCCCCTTTAAATGTTTCATTTGTGGTAATATTGGTCATTTTGTTTTACGATGTCTGAATAGAGCTGTACATAAGAAGAAAAAAGATCATAAAATGGAAAGGATAAGAAATTCAAGAAGTTGTATTATGTTAGAGAAGAATCTGTAATCTTTGATGATGAATCTAATTATTAGGGTGATGATAGTGAATTCTTTTTCTTAGCTTTGGAGAATAAATCTGTGACTACTAACTCTAGAAGATGTGCAAGAGAAAGTGATTCAGAAAACAAGAAGGAAGGTACTTTGGTCATTACATTCCATGCTAGGAAGGATGAAGACTATTGGGTGATTGATAGTGGATGTTTTAATCACACGACCGAAGATAAAAGTAAGTTAACTAAACTTGAAAAATATGATGGTGGTTTGGTCATGTTTGGTGATGATTCTGGAGCAAAGATTGTTGGGAAAGGTACAATTAGTTTTGATGGAATACACAATATTAATGATGTATATTATGTAAAATTCTTAAGGCATAACTTTTGAGTGTTGGATAGATGTGTAGCAAAGGTTTCAAACTTATGTTTTAGGATAATTCTTGTGAGATTAGAAAAGGGTTTGGAGCTATTGTTGTTGCAGGAAGAAGAACTCATGGAAGCATCTATCAACTTAATGGTGTTGATGGTTAGTGCCTTGTATCTCAGGTTAATGAAAGTTGGCTATGTAACTGAAGAATTGAACATATGAACTTTGATAATCTGGTCTAGATTAGTTTAAGAGAGGTTGTCTGAGATCTTCCTAAAATCATAAAGTTTGCTAATATTGTTTGTCAAAGTTGTCAACTAGGGAAACAGACAAGATGTAGTTTCAAAGGAAAAGAGAAATCTACTACTAGAATGTTGGAATTAATTCATACAGACCTTTGTGGTCCTACTATGATAGAAAGCCTAAATGGTGACAGGTATTTCATGCTCCCTATTGATGATTATTCTTGAATAACATGGGTTGATTTTCTTAGAGAGAAAAAATGACCTCTAGATAGGTTTAAAGTTTTCAAGGAAAGAGTAGAAAATGAAGTGAACTTGAGAATCAAATGTTTGAGATCTGATAGAGGTGGAGAATTTACTTCTAGTGAGTTTAATGCATTTTTTGAAGAGCATGGCATAAAGAAACATTTCTCTACTCCTAGAACTCCTTAGAAAAATAGAGTTTTTGAGAGAAAGAACTGGACTGTGTAGGAGGCCACAAGAACAATGATGAAAGAAGCAAATTTACCTGATGTGTACTTGAGAGAGGCAATACACACTATTTTTTATATTCTCAACAGAGTTTAGATAAGAGGCAACAACACAAAGACTCCTTATGAGTTATAGACTGATAAGGATCCTACTATGAAATACTTTAAGGTGTTTGGAAGTAGATGTTACATTAAAAGAGATGATGAGAATCTTGGGAAGTTTGATGCTAGATGTGATGAAGGGATTTTCCTTGGATACTCAACTACCGACAAATCATATATATGCTTCAATAAAATATTGAGGAAGATTGTTGAGAGTGCTAATGTGAAGGTTGATGAGGATATGCACAGACCTATTGAGATAAGTGAAGTTGAACCAGATGATCTTATTTGTGTAGTAGTACTTGAAGAGAATAAGGAAGAGGAAGAAGAACATATTGAAGAAGAAGAAGAAAATGCACTGGAACTTGTTCCTAAGACTCTTAAGTATGTCCAAAAGAATCATCTGGAGGAATAGATAATTGGAGATAAGAGTGAAGGTGTGAAGACAACAAGTAAAGTAGCAGCTGAGGTAAATTTTTGTTTACTTTCTAAAATAGAACCTAAGTCTATATGTGAAACATGCGAAGATGAGAGTTGGGTTAGAGCTATGAAAGAAGAGTTGTAGAAAATAGAGAAGAATCAAACATGGGAACTAGTTCCTAGACCTGTGAATAAAAATGTAATTGGTTCAAAGTGGGTGTTCATGAATAACTTGAATGAAAAAGGTGAAGTTACAAGAAACAAAGCAAGACTAGTATGCAGAGGATCATAAGTTGAAGGCATAGACTTTGAAGAAACTTTTGTTGCGGTGGCAAGAATGGAAGCTATTAGGATGTTTTTGGAATTTTCTTCCCGCAAAAATTTCAAGGTATATCAAATTGATGTCAAGTTTACATTCTTAAATGGAGAACTGGAAGAAGAAGTATACATGGAAGAACCTAAAGGATTTTAGTTAATAGACAAACTAGATATGGTTTGTAAGCTGAAAAACACATTGTATGGGCTGAAACAAGCTCCTAGAGCATGGTATTCTTGATTGGACATATACTTGACACAACAAAGTTTAATAAGGGCTCTACAGACAATAATATTTATTTCAATATGGAAGGAAATAGAATGTTGATAGTGGTATATATTGATGATATCATTTTTGGAGGAAATGAAGGTGTGTGTAAGAGATTTGCAGAGGAAATGCAAAAAGAATTTGAAATGTCCATGATTGGTGAGTTGAATTTCTTTCTTGGTATTCAAGTAAATAAAATTGATAAGGGGATATTCATTTCACAATCAAAATATGTGAAAGAGTTGTTAAAGAAGTTTGGAATGGATGACTCCAAACCAGTTAGTAATCCTATGGTGACAAGATGTAAGTTGAGTAAAGATGATGAATCTGCTAAAGATGATGAGAGAAAATACAAATCTATGATAGGTGGATTGTTGTATCTTACTACTACCAAACCAGATATCATGCATGTAGTATGTTTAGTTGCCAGATTTCAAGTAGAACCTAAAGAAGCACATGTTGCAACTATAAAGAGCATATTCAAATATCTTAAAGGCACACCAAATTATGGCTTATGGTATCCTAAGGATACTGACTACACTCTAAGTGCTTATACCAATGCAGATTGGGATGGTTGTGTGGATGACCGGAAGAGTACCGGTGGAGGTGCTTTCTTTCTTGGTGGAAGATTGGTTTCATAGTTAAGTAAGAAATAGGATTTGGTTTCCTTATCCACTACAGAAGCAGAGTATATTGTTGCGGCATCTTATTGCACACAGTTTTTGTGGATGAAGCAAACACTGAAAGATATAGGAGTGATATGTGATGAGCCTATTCCTATTTTTTGGGACAATACAAGTGCTATAAACATTTCAAAGAATCTAGTAATGCATTCAAGAATAAAACATATATCTATCATATGTCATTTCCTGAGAGAGAAGGTATTGGAGAATAAAGTGAGATTGGAATATGTGTCTACAATGGAACAGATTGCAGATATATGTACTAAGGCTTTTCTGAAGGATACTTTTGAGTATCTCAGGGAGAATTTAGGGGTAATTGGCCCTCTGAACTAGGTGCACATGGAGGTGCATCATTCCAGTGGATCTACAAATTATTCATTTATCTAGACTGATGAATGGGTCTACTCTACAGGGGGAGTAGAAAGTTCTCATTGTTGTAGTATGAGTTATATGGGTGTACTCCTAAGGGAGAGTGATCAGATCTTTTGATCTTTGCCATTGATTTCAAAGGGGGGAGAGATTTATGTGAAAATCAGTAAAAGAAAGTGAAGTTCTTTGCCCAGAATGCAAGAATGTTGTGAAAATTGTCTAATCTAAAAAATAAAGGTGAGTGTTGTCTTTGATGGTTTTTCACATAATGTGTTGTCATCAATGAAAAAGGGGGAGACTGTTGCAAGTATGAGCAAGTTTGGTGGTGTTGTCATTAATGTTGTCATTGATGCCAACACAGTACAGGATGTTGCATATTATGCATGCATAGTTGAGATGTTGTTGAGATGTTGTCAGTACATGGAGCAATCCTTATGATGTTGTAGATGTGCTGAAATGATGGGTTACCAAGTGCTTTTGAGAAAATTAATAAAGAGTGAAGTCAAAATTATGTGTGTGTTTAGAATGTGCTTCGTGTTTATTCTATGTTGATTCTATGCTTGTGCAGATCTAAAGGATTGTTTTTGGGGATCTATTGGTGATATCTCCTAGTTTGTAGCTTCTAGTTTGATGAAGTGTGAAAGTTATGTTTACCAGTGTGTGAACTAGTTTGATAGAGCTATTTTTCTGTGGACTGGGAGAAATGTTTCTACTTTGTAGTCCTCCACTAATTTTCTTCATGTCCTATGGATTTGGAATATGTCTTGTAATGGTGGTCTCTATGTTATGGCAAAGGTGTTCATGGTTTGGTGCTCCAGAAGGCGAGTTCTACAGCTTTTATGTATATTTGTACACTTTGGTTGGATTGTTCAAAGGTGTTCTTTGTTCGAGGTTGATGCACTTGTTGTGGATGTATCTGAAGGTATCTAAGATGTGTTCTCATGCATAATGAAGCATGTTATGTCATCCGTGTGTTATCTTCTTATTGGAAAGTGTGTACTTCAATGTTCATTTTTGTTTTCATTAGGTTTAGCTGACTCGGTGTTTACACTTCATATGAAGGATTAAAAATTTAATTAAGGAAGTGTGTTTTTGATCCAAGACATTGTTTTGGGTCGTAGTTAAGTATTGGTGTGGTCCACTCCCATTCCTTTCCACTAAGGGAATGTTGATTTTTTGACCTAATTTGAATTTATGAAATGAAGCTTATGTAGCCAACCTTGGAGAAAGTTTCTAAGGTTGAAGAGGGTATAAATACAAGTCAAAATGTTGCAAATGAATCAATCAAGTAAGCCATGAGTTTGAAGAGAAAAGTTGTGTGAAAGTGAATTGAGGCAGTAGTACTTTAATGTGTTAGATTCCTGAAAGCAATGAGCTGATAGTGTCTACAATTCTTCTGATCAATGCTACAGGCGTGTGTAATCTATTGTGGTGGATATTTATTGTAATATTTTGTATTTGTAGGCAGTGAGCCCTTGGCAATGAGCCTCTTGTATTCTATTTTCTATTACTTTATATTGTGAGTTAATCCTCACTGTGTTTTTCCCTCATTGGGTTTTCCACATAAAATTTGGTGTTCATTGCGTTGATTTTCTTTGCTATTATCAGCATTGCATGTTCATACTTAATAACATAATCGTTTGGTTGTGAAGTTGATAAGTGCTTTGAGTTTTCAGTTTGAATTTGGTGACAACTGATTCACCCCCCCCCCCCTCTCAGTTGTCTTGCACCTTTTAACACTTTGTATACATTTTACTTATTTGGCATATTTGTAAAAGAAGTTTTTTGTTACTAAGGAACTTCATCTATTTTTTTAAAAAAATTGATAGTATGAACCTCTATAAACATCAAGGGGGAGTATTGGAGCATAATGTTTATTAGGGGCCACACTTATTTATGAATAGACATAATAATATTAAACATGTCTTTATTTTAACATAAGGCTTACTTTTACATAATATGACATATAAATGTCATAAAATTGAGTTTGATAATTAATCAAAAGTTTAATCAAAAATTATTTATTGATTAAATATCATACATATAAATGAAAAGGTATAACCACCCAAGTGTAACAAATGGTTGTATTCAATTATGTATTTAAGAATTTCATGTGTGGGAAAATATATCATTTATGATATGCATACAAGAATTTTGCATTGTTACAAGAGGTATCAAGGTATTGGAAGAAGGGGAAGATAGATTGAAAAAAGTTGGACTCTTAAATCTAGTTGACAAATAATATAAATTTTATCAAATAAAAAATGATAGTTTTGTAGGTTTTTACCAATAATGATTTTTCCACATAAATTTTTGTATACTATGTTAATTTATCTCTCTATTTCTCTACATATTTAATTCAATATAATTATTTTGTATCATGGTTAGCTTCATAATATTGAATTCCTAACATGTTAAGATATGAAAATGATACTAATAGTAATTTTAGCCTCATTCAAATATTTTATCTAATTTAATAGTAAAAATATTATCGCTCCCATTTTCTAGGGTATTAAAGGTACATGTTAATATAGAGGATCAATGGGATATGAGGATCACCAATCAAGATTCATCATAAGATTTAACACTTTCATTTATAAAAGATAAAAAAAAAACTACTAGCTACTATTCAAATCTTTTAAGAGGGTTTTTAGGATTAATGATCACTTTTTTCTTTAAGTTTGTTTTAACTAATTATCAATTTATTGAATTATTATTGCATATTAATGGAAAAAATTGAAATCAAAAGTAAAAAAAATAAAAATAAAAGTAAATGTTTAGCTACATGGTAATAAATTTATTGTCAAGTAAGTAGTTATGTAATTTTAAATCAACTTTCAAATTGTAAATTGTAGTTCTGTTATTTTAAAAGTAAGTTTAAATTATGTGTTGTACTTAGATAACACCATTTCATTTTTTAGATTAGGTGTCATACATCTTGCAAATATTAATATTTAGTTAATATTATTTAATGTGTTCACATATTAAAGGAGGGTCTTGTCGGTGATCGAAGTTGTAGGCCCCAAATCCCTATAGTGTGATAATCTTCTTGGTGCCAAGGGTGTCAAACCGAAGAAAACTACCACAAACCTATCTTTAAGTGAGGTAGCTAAGGATTGATGATTGAGGTGGGTAAGAGCTCCTTCGCTTCTAGATTTGCAAGGCCAAGGGGATTCTCCCTAAAGTTTTGAATTGATGATTGAAATACTAAACAAAACTTTACTACAAACTATACTTATTGCATAGTGTATCCCAATACTAGTGTAATAATATACATGTAAACACTAAAAATTTACCACTTTCATTTGGTCAATTTACCCCTAACCCGACTAATTTTTTTCCTCTATATTAATTAAATAATGCCTTATTATTTAAATAATATTCATATATCTCAACTTTCATCCTAATTTATTTCTTTTATTATCCCTTATCCCTTCATCCTAATATATTTCCTCTATTTTCCTAAGTCCTAGCCTAAGGTAAATATTTAATTTAATTATTTATCTACATCTATCCTACCTTACCCCTTCTATCCCATAAATTAAATAAATAAATCCTATTTATTTATTTATTTATTCCCTCTCACATGTCACGTGCTCCAACTCCCCCCACTTGCACTAATCCTAATCCTTACCACTCACCTAATCTTTTCTTAAGTGGTTGCACACACTTAATCCATGATTAAGTGGCTCAACCACATGGGCTTGGTACCATGTCACATGGGATTTATACCATCATAGTACCCTTATCCCTCTCAACTCATCTCATTGTGCCACTTGGCACCATATCATGAGTTGAGAGATCACCTCTCATCTCAACCCTTGATCCCAAGTTCAAATCTTAGCCCTCTATTTCTTTTCCTCCAATCCTATATATCCAAACCTTAGCCATTTTATCAGAGATCTCACTCATTTTCATTGGAGCACCCCTATCATTGGGATAGGTGTGACAACCCCCTTTGGTGTAACACTCATTTTATTTTAATCATTTTTTTCATCTAATCATCTTCTTATACAGCTTCATATCATATGTCAAAGACTAAAAATCAAACTACGAACATATCTTCTATAGGTTCATGATCAAATATCTTTATTTTTCCACTAATCTATGCACACTTCAATTTTTAAAGGGTCAATTTATTGTGTCCTTTGTTTGGGATTCTTTTTTGGTGTATTCTCTCCCCTTGCACCATTAGGTGAGCCTAGGGATCAAAAACCACAAAGTAATCTAAGTTTTTTTTGTGTATCCTAGGAGTGCTAGCCTGCATGTATGCTCTCTCCTTGTGCTTCATGCAATCTTGGAGATCAAAAATTCCTAGCATATCTTCCCTTTAGGAGGCCTACTTGAGGATTTCATCACCCCAAGGGAATACCTCAACCATGTGAACCAACGAGGTATATAAAAGGGGGAGAATGAAATTTTTACCCCAATCTAGTCACAATATGTTTAGCGAAGCTTCGATGTTTGGTTGATTCCAATATAGGAGTGTAGGGTTGGTATGAATAGATTGATTGAAATTTTTTACCCACACTTGTGGTGGGCTAATGCTCATGGATGTGCCTCACGTACCCTCCTGGTTTTTTGAGGACACACTAGATTGTCTTGTATCAGCCTAGCTTAAGACCTTTCAGTCATTGCTTAGTGTGGTGTAGGGTATAGTATCATGCCCAAAGATACTCACCATGTATCTCCCTGAGTAGAGCTGGGAGCTCTTTGGGGAAGGTCTTAGGACCTTCGAAGAAAGGGAAAAGGTGAACCCTTGTGCCACTAGATCCCTATCTATCGATTCTTGACCAAGTAGCACCTCATGCCAATCTTTAGATATTAGCCTCACAACTGGTGGGCCTACACTAAGTTAGCATACCTAATTGAATAATCTAGGCTTGTGCTTTCTAGTGTGTCTTCTTGTGCTTACCAGTGCATCTTTTTAGCCCATCCTATCATTTTTCATCTTATGTGTATCTACTTGCAATCTTTGGTCCTTTTGTTTTTTCCATCTAGTCATCCTCGGGTGATCCTACTTTTTTCTTGGGTGGATCCACCTAGGAAGTCATTCCACCTTTTTATCATGTGTGGGTAGATACGCTATGTTCATAGGTGGATTTTCTTTCCACTTGGAATCCTAGATAGGTGGTTTTGTACTGTTCATAGGAAAATTCATTTTTACCCATTCATCTTAGATAGGTGGCTCCAATCTATTGACATGTAGTTTCATTTGGTCAAACCCATCATCCATCTTTATTAGGAAGATCTGTACCATTCTTGGGAAGATCTGTTCCCCATACAAAATCCAGAGATTCAATCCCTCCTATCATAGTTAGCTAATGTCCTCTTGAGTCCAATATCACAATCCAATCTTTTTTCCTCTCCATATCCATCTCCATCTCCAAATGATCCCTTTTTTCTTATCAACCTCCATCAATCTATCCAAAACATCATCCCCTTTGAAAAAGGAGTCAAATAAACTCATCCTAATTGGCATCCAAGTCATCCACAATCCACAATCCAACCTCTAATACTTAATCAAGATCCTAAATCCTATATCAATCATCCATCATAATACTTTCTTGGGAACTTAGCCTATCCTAAGTTAGTAATCCCTCATTCCAACTATTTCACCTTGAGCTAGAGGTATAGTTTGCATTAATATCTCCTCTTGCTTGAGAACTTAGCCTATTTCAAGTAGGAAATCCATCCAATCAAACTTTAATAGAATATCTCAACTATATTTGAGAGGATACTATCAACCATCCATCTAACAATCACCACATTACATTAACTACATCCTTGAACTTAGGAGACCATCCCACCATATTTTCCAAATCATCCTAATTTTAGCTTAAATCAAATCCTAATCTAAGCATAATTTAAATCCCAACTTGATCTTAGTGCATCCACATCTAATATCTTCTGACTTCAAAACAAATATTCTCCCATTTTCCTCTATTCCATTTCATTTACCTTCTAACATCTCTTCCATCCATATCTATCCAATCCAATATCATGAATCCTTATCCTCCATCAATGTGACCAAACATAGTAATCATGGGAGATATCAATTATGTTGAAAATGATGATGAAAGTCTTGTTGATCAAGATGATTACAATATAGATCCCCTTTATGCTACCATCACTAGCAATATTTCTCCAAACACCTTCAAAAATCCAATCACTCATCCAAGCTACCCCATTATGCCTCCATCCCCTCTCACTAGAAATATTTATGCTACCTTTGAAAAGGGAAATCCATCATCTACCCCATCCACATCTCCATCCTATCCCTCATCCACATCTCTCTCTCTCTTATATATCCTCCACATATCCCTCTCATCCAATATCCATAGCCCCATCTTCTCCTCTAGCCATATCTCAACCTCCATCTTTGCACAACAACACTATCACCTTCATCCCTAGTTCAAATCTACAATCCCATTATCCTCCAAACCACCTCCCAATTCATAATCCTAATACTCCAATCTATTATCTAATCCTCCATCCACACCCTCCTATCTCAACCCACCATCCACTTCCTCTTGTCTTAATCCACCATCCACATCTTCTATCTCAACCCACAATCCACTTACTCCTATATTAATCCACCATTCATACCCTCCTCTGTCACTCCACCTTCCACTCCCTCATACCTTAATATTCCATACAATCCATCATACTTTCCTCCTCCATCTAATCCTAATCCCTCAATCTATCATCCTAGTCATCCACCCTTGCATAATCCTTCATCTATTCCTGACCATCCATCTAAGCCTAAAATATACAAGTATCTCATTCCAGATGTCATCAAGGACTCATGGAAAATAATTCATCACCAAAACCACATCCAAAAGTTATGGAGTCATTCCACCCTACTCAAAAATCTAATGTCATTATTGATGAGGCCCTTCTGCATCCCATACCTATCATTCCACTTCCCACTCCTAACACCATCCAAACTATTGAAGCCATCCAACCCATCGAAGCCACCCAAATCCTACCCCCATATTCTACTCCTAGAATTAACAAAAACCAATCCCATGAACCCCATGAATCCTCTATCCTTCCATCCACCCCATCCAAGGAGTCCATCCAAAACCCCTCCACTATCACACCATCCACACAAGTTGACACTTGTCAAGAGCTTGTTCCAAATCATACCAATACATCCCCTCATTCTAATCCTACAATCCCACCTAATCCTTCTCATGATTCCTTATCATCCCCTCATCCCAATCAATATCCTACCACCCCACCTAATCCTTCTCATGATTCCTTATCATCCTCTCAACTCAATCAAGATCCTCCCATCCCACCTAATACCTTTCATGATCCCTTACCACATCCTCCTCCAAATCAAGATCCTACCATCCCATCTACTCCACCACATGACCCTTTATCACCTCATATCCAAGCTATCCAAAAAACACCTCCATATCCCCTTTGTCCTCTTACATTCACCCATGGTGGTTCTCTCGCAACAAAAGAGCAAAGCATATACACCACCCACCCTCCTTCATCTAATAATGGAATCTCATCATGATTCCAAAATAACAAGAATCCTACTATAAATAAAATGCTCAAGACCATGAATTATCAAGGAAAAGGCTTAGGCCTTCATGAGAAATGTATATTAGAGCCCATCCATATCAAAGAAAATCCTCGAGCACAAGGGCTTGGCTACATATCTCTAGGCTCACAATCCAAAAATGATGGTACAACCTTCGTACATTCTACATGAGCCTCTTCCCAATGAACAATAGGATCTTCCCATCATTCCACCAAACTATTTTTCACCATCCCCCCTCCTCCCTCACATCAACTCAAAACAACTATCCATATCCCTCTTTCATCCTCCAAATCCATTTTAGGTCATATGTCCCACCACACACCATCACACATCCTCCATCTAGTAAGTTCATCTTGGGCCCTTATATCCCAAAATCCCATCCTTCATCTCATCCTACTCATCCCTTCATCCACTAAACACCTATCCCTAACACTCATCATAAAAATCCTTCATAATACCTAGTTAGGATCAACAAAGGCACACCTATGTGAAATTCATCCAACATTCTGCATCCACATGTCATGTCCAAAATCCTACCTCTATCACTCCATTAATCTTTTCTCCACATTATCCATCTCCTCGCACCCATATCATTGCTAGTGGAAGCAATTTGGATACCAAGATTAAAATTTATAAATCCAAACATCCACATGGAACTAAGGCTACCCATGTCCCCTTAAAAAGACATGATGAAGAAAATAAAATTCCAATCCAAAAGAACAATCAATCCCAAAGGCCACAAAGGCCCACCAAAGCAAAAATCAAAACCATGTGGATGATAAAGAAAAATGGTGCAATGTGATCAAATGAAAAATCTTTAATGGCATCCAAAGTTCTTAATCCAAAAGCTATGAATCCCCATCCTCCATATGTTAATTAATTTATTTTGGGTCCCTATGTCCCGAAACTCACTACCCTAACTCCACCATCATCCCCACATCCTCCATCTCTTTCTCCTCCAATCATTCAACATCCATCACAATATGTGCCAATGTCGATCCTAAAATCATCCCATCATCACATCCCCTTCCATCATTCCATCCATACACTTTCCAATATCCCATCCATTATCCCACATATCTCTCCCATCAAATCCCTTAATCCATTCCCTTGCATAATACATCTATCCTAATAAGGTTGTTCCAACATCCCATAGTCACTTCAAACATGGGCTCTTATTACCTCGGCATGACACTAGATGCTTGATTCCATCCTCCATATCCCATCGCTCATCCATTATCTTCCTCATTCACCTCCATCCATTCAAAATTCCAAAAAAAGCAAAAAAAAAAGCAAAAAAGCAAAAAAAAATTCCAAAATTTCAAAAAAGTCAAAAAAATATAGTAAAGAAAAAAAAACTATCCAATGGTGAAAAATTGAAAAACAAGCACCTTGGACAAGTACCATGATGAAAACCTGGAAATCAAGAATCATCTGTAAATCCCCCATCCAATTTCTTTCCACAATTGGGGGAAAATTTATTCTAAGCCTCCATCTCCTCCATCCAACCTATCTTACCAATCCTAACTATCATATCCCATTTATCTCAATCCTTCCATCCTCCTTGTGATTTTGATATAGAAAAGGGGAAAATATATGCATTCTTTGGACACCTTTCCATACATTTCCTCTATCCAAACACAATCATATTCCTTATCCACCCATCACGATATCATCCATCTACCTTCCTTATCCATGCATCTTGTACTCATCCATCTCTCTTACTTATCCACCCATCCTCCTACCTTCCATCCTTCATGCCTCATCACACATGACATATTTAGAGTGCGACATCTTCCTCCTTTGTGACATGGTCCTTGGAGATCTCATTCCATACCATCCATCCATCTTATCATCCCTCCCATATCACTACCATTATCTCCACATCCTCCTTCCATTAATACTTCCAAAGCATTCTTCCCTTCATCCCATGATCCTTCCATATCCCCATCTTTATCTTCCTATCCTATCATATGCTCATCCTTCCATCTTCCAAATCCTTATCTTCCCATCCATCCATCCAATGATCCCTCCCATCCTCATCCTTGCTTCACTATCCATGCATCCTATCATCCTTCCAATCCTCCAAATATTTATCTCCCTATCCTCCATCCACACAATCCATTCTACCATATCATCCTCCTATCCCATAGTCCCTTTTCATTTGTATCTAGCTATAGGATACCCCTCATGCAATCCAATTCCATCTATCCTACTATCATCACTCCTACCTCTTTTCCACATCTTGCTAATCTCCTATCACTTTTCATCACTCATCTATCCATCCCATTATCCTCCCAATTAATCTCTTGATTATTTGGATCACTACCCCATTTATGAGCTTCACATAATCAACATTCTCTTATAAATATTATGCATCTTGTATATATTGATTGTCTTGTACATAAGCTCAGTCTTGTCTCATCATCTATGTTCATCCTTGTACATACTTATCGCTAGGTAACATCCTTGTGTGTGTTGAGTCACCAAGCATCCCCTATCAAGTTGGTACTTCAAAAAAATCCTTTAGCCCCTTGGGTATCATGTATCTTGATTATCTCTTGTCATGAGAATCCTAGGTCATATTGCCTTCGTAAGATATATCATTCCTCACATCATACCACATAAATCCCATCCATGATCCTTATGGCTAAAGGTACTTGAGATATTTTGTTATTTCTTTGGTGCTTTTGGATCTTTGTTTATATTTATTTTGAGCTTCCTCCTTTACCTACTTGAGGTTTTCATGGTCCATCATATCATGGTGCGCTTTGACTAGTGAAAATAGGGACAATTCTTGGATTTTTGTTTGTTGTGTCTTCTTGGTTGTCTCATGTAGTATCCACCAAAATCTTTTGGGGTCTTGTGTTCAACTAGGGAATCCTTTTTGCTTGTGGTTTTCTAGCATTGTATCCACCAAATACCTTTGTGACTTTGTGTGATGTTGGACTATCTTTTTATTTGTTGAGTCAGTCTTATGCATGTGATACAACATCACCTTGGTTCCTCATACCCTAGTGCATAGTATCCATGCTATATCAATTTAAGTGCTCACTATATGGTAGTTCTAATGTAGTGCTCCAAATCCATCTTCTTATATATTTATCCTACATCTTTCTAATCCATTCATCTTTCATCATTATCCCCATCTACCCATCCTACTTTTTTTCATCACTCCACTTAATCCTCGATTTTGTGTTCACATGAATCCTCATCCATATTTTGTCTATCCTATCATCTTTCTCTTTCTATAATCATATGCATCTCACACATCCTAATCATGTCACCATCCGTTCAATATTCTTAGGATAATATAGATTTTTTATTTTAAGCATCTTTTCCTCTATCATATTCATCCATTTCATCAATCCTATTGCTCCTAGAATTCTCACATCTCAAGTAAATCTTAATCCAATCTAGCACAAATAATTCAATCACATCTTTGGTCTTGTTCCTAGCTGTTATCTATAGATTTTCCCTTGAGTCTCTATTCGGGATGTTATCTTCATATTTTTCCTAAGTCATAAACTAAACTGAGCCTTTGATGGTCTTTTGTCATTCATTTCAAACTCGATCGGTATTTTGTGAATTTTGTCAAACCTCCAACTTTACTGCCTACCATACTTTTCTTTCGCCTAGCGAGTTTTTTTTGTCACATTCAATCTCTCTTTTGTTTCCCAAAGTGTAATGTATGAAAAATGTCAAGTCATGAGTCAAAGTTGGAGACTTCATTCACAAGTTATGCCTCAGGTGGCATTTTCTACGTTATTTTGAACCTGGGCGAAGTGTACTAAATTCTACGAACCATCCATTTTGCCGCCTATGAAGAGTTATGTCAATTAAACCAAATTACTGCCAATCTAGTTACTTGATCAAGATGTTATATTAAAGAAAATCATTATTTTCCAAGCATGGCATAAAAAAAAACTAGCAATGTGAAAACACAAATAATACCAAAAAGATATTTTATTTATATATAAAATTGTTTTTACATTATGCTGGAAAAAGCTATTATCTCTTGTTTCAAGTGCAAAAACCAGATTGATAGATACAAAAGAGGCAGACAAAAAATGTTTCAAGTGCATAGAGTGAACATCAAGATGTGGATGCCCTTGGTAACAACCTACAGGCGTTTAATTTGAGTAGGTGAAAGTAGGTTCTCATGCGACTGGAGGAACTGTACGAACAACCCTAGATCATTTCTCACCACCCCATTGTGCAATAAAGCCATGACCTCTTCCAGAGTCTCATCCCAAATGGCTGATGCCACTACTAGATTTGACACCATTTTCCGACGGGCATTCATCGGTCATTCGAAAAATCTCTATCAGAAGAGAGACGCAATGGAAAAAATATTTTCGTTGCAAGGCCAACAACAAATTAAACGTCAAAATAACGGCAAAGAATTGTCGGTCAACGGCATCGTGAAATACCTTGGTATTTTGTCAGAATATCGACGAAAACTTTGTTTATCCACCGATGAATTACACCAGAAGTTTTTCATCGGTTCAGCGAAATGGGCAAGCAGTAGCATAGAAACAACAGAGGATGTTCATCAAAATTGCGATGAAATACTCAAGTAGTAGCGTCGAAAGAAAACCAAAAGTTCATCACATGTGCGATGAAATAGGCAAGTAGTAGCATCGAAACAACACCAAAAGTTCATCGACTTTGTGACAAAATTAGCAAGGAGTAGCATCAGAAGAACACCAAAAGTTTGTCAAAAGTGCGACGAAATGAGCAAGTAGTAGCGTTGAAACAACGCCAAAATTTTGTTGACTTTGCGACGAAATTAGCAAGGAGTAGCATCGGAAGAACACCAAAATTTCATCGGAAGTGCGATGAAATGGGCAGGGAGTAGCATGGTAGCAACGCTGAAATATCGTCGAAAGGGTGATGAAATGGGTAGGGAGTTACGATGAAATCATCGTCGCGGCTATAGCAACTTTGTCGAGCCTTTCTGTTGATTCGTCAGTGGTTGTCATTGAAATTGCAACGAAGAAGCAAAATTTTAAAATATATATATATATATTCGTGGAAATGTACCATTGCGGAGACTGACGACTGATCATACATACAGACTGCATATTGGTTTGATGCTTCAAACGATGCATTTCTTATATTGAAAAGTGCATTACCTTAT